>SCLH01001872.1:122618-135441 GCA_004367855.1 Oikopleura vanhoeffeni | reverse complement strand
TTATTTGCCCGATTTTTTTCATAGCGAGGACGTTACGCTCATGGATCCCCTCATTTTTTGCTTATAATCACTGTTCGGGGACCAAAAAACTCTACTACAGGAAGGCAATATCGCCGAAACTTTTTTGCCGAAAATTTTTGGCGATTTCGGCAAATTCGTCGATATTGGCACAGTTGGCGGAACGTAATAAGAAAAAAATTAAAAAATTTATTCAAAAATTAAAAACGTGTAGGCGTTCGAAATGACGTCATATGACAAACATTTTTTGTAATTTTATAAGGAGTTTCATGATAGGTTTTAATGACGTAAATCACCAAAATGCGTAGAATTTCATACTCCACCAAACACAATCAAATAAAAGTTGATTAGAGTAGATTTGGGAAATGACGTCATTCATAACACACAAAGTAATTTGAGTTATAAATCTCAAAAAAATTCGGCGATATCGCCCCCCCCCCTATAAATTTTTGCTTGATTAACTTAAAATGGCTATCTTCCGGAATGTAAGATACAGCGAGCGATGAAACGGTTATTCATTATAATTTTAAACAAATGATCAATTTAGCAAATTTATTCGGAATTCTTAAGTTCTATTATTTCTAGTGTATATGTTCATAGATTATCTTTGAGTAATTAACTTACATAATGCATAATCTTAACTAATTTCATTCGTATGTTTTCTTTATATATGTTCACATATATTGTTTATACATATATGGAAGAATATAAAAGAATATATATGAGAGAAATAACGCACTTTATGATTATTATTACATAATTTTTTCAGTTCCTACTTTCTGCAATGCATGAAAGAGCGAAAAAGTTCGTAACCTCAACGATATTTTTTCATCTTATAATTAGGTTCTTATTTCTAAAAGATTTGATCTTTTGCAAGAACATGAAGAAGAAAAAAGGAAAATTGGAATTTGTTTCAATTTTTCACCTAGAAGTGTATCAAAAATAACAAAAAGTCTTTTGCCATTTTCGCTACTCATAGTATTTTTTTCATCAAAAAAGTACTCGAAATGAATTTTTATATTTTATTTCACACTACTAACTCAGAGGGCATCGCTAGAAGCGCGCTTGCGTAGAAGTAATGAGGGCCCTGATTGGCTGTCCCTTCAACATGATAGAAAAAGATGAGGAATCGTTTGCGTAAAACGTCGGAAGCCTCTTAGTGGCTAGTATATCCTGTTCCGACTGAAAAAAACCGGAGAGATATGTGAGTGTGGCGTAGGATTGGGATTTCAAGGACAACTTAATGTACAGGCCGTCTCACCGATTAGTGACGCTTATTTACCAGTCTAGTACATTCTAGTCGTTTTTGTGTGTTCACTCTATATACGCCAGCTATATACGCCAGCTAGGAGAATGGAAGGGAAAATGGATGAAAAAAGTCTGAGGGTGGTTCCATTTTCCTAGCCTGCTCTATCTGAACAAGATATAACAAAAAAATTCTAGTAATTTCGTTTTGTTTGAGTTCTATTGCAATTAAAGTATTCATCAAAAATATCTCAGTTACTTTCATTTTCTATTTCTGTAATTGCTTTCTAATAAAAATTCTCGCTTCTCAGAAGAACCCAGTTACGCACTCCCTAAACGTCTAATGGAGATTCATCATTCGTAGCCTCTACTTCATGAAAATTTTCATCTCCAAAAGATGGTTTATTATCATTAAAATGTTCCTAAATTAATAAATTCAACACCAGCGTTTCACACTTAGTACGAATATTTATTAAGATATTTGTTTTGATTGATTAAAATTTTGACTAATCAGAATAAAGCTATATCCCTTTATTGCCTTCTCCCAAAGATTTGGTCCCTGAAAAACACGGGGGTGAGAAAACGACGCGACGCGACACGGGGGGTGAGAAAACGTCGCGACGCGTCATTTGGAAACGAGTCATCCGATTAGGTTCTTAGATCGCTCAAACTGTTTACAAATATCTAGTGAATAATACAAAATAAAAAATGGTCCGAATCAGACCATTGTTTCTATTTTTTTCTCAGACCTCTGTTTCTATTTTTTAACAAATAATTAAACAATTTTCAGTAATCTTAGAAAAAAATAAAAACATTGGTCCTATTAAAAACAGTTTTTAATGTTTATATTAATTAGATAATTGTGCTCAGTTTGAGCTATCTTAAAACTAAATCGGATGTCTCGTTTTCAAATGACGCGTAGTTTTCTCACCCCCGTGTTTTTTGAGGGACCAAATCTTTGGGAGAAGGCAATAAAGGGATATCTAAAAACCGGGAAGAGGGCCAACTTTTAGAAAATCAAGCCAAAATTTTTCAATTGTACAAAATTGTATTTGAAAAACAATAATCAAGGTCTCGTTCGCCAAAATAAATTTCACATACGGAGCTTGTGTGAATAAGTTCCAACTTTATATTTTCACGACTTTTAAGCATACGATATGCTGCATATCGTATTTCTCATTTATCCGGGTTTTTTCGACTTAACCGTTATGAGAAATAATATTATTTTTGTCTGTAGATTAGACTCACATGTGTTCTGAAAAGATTTGAGATTTTTTGCAAATATAAGAACTGTAATTCCTAAATAAAACACAAAAATACATATGTACATATATGTTTAACTCAGTTTATGAACTCGATATACTGTACTATGAGCAAATTATATCATTCCGAGCAGATGTATTACAAATTGTTAGGACTCAATTTCAATTCAAATACTAAATTAGATACATAACATTTTATTCTGTAGGCAACCAGAAGATATAATCTGCAATGAATAATTTGACATAATTTTGATTTTGTTACCTCATGGATTATGAATTGCACGTTTCAGAAATATATGTTCGAGTCAGAATAGTAAAAATTTTTTCAGTCAGACACATACCTATGATCAGTAAAAAGAAGGAATTTGTGAATACGAGAATAAAAATAATCGTTATATTTTTCATGGGGTTAAAGGGTTAAGGGGGTGGTCGTCGCATTTTAAGGGTTCTTCAATACCCAATTGTCGCAAAAGTACAAATCGTGGAACCAACGTTTACCTCTCTTTGATACATTTAAACACAAATCTTGCATCCTAAAAAAAATCGAAAGTGACGGATGGCTCGTCCAATCAGAAACGTGCTAACAAAAGTGATGGAATTATTTTTTCAAAATGTATCTCCTCCCTGAGTTTTCTAGGTTCAACAATGATACATGATTTAAATTAACCGGACAGAGCGTGAGCAGACCGCTGCGCAGAGTTTTTGTAAAAATTCTTGAATTTGGCTTCAGAATCACCAAAAAACAGTATTTTGCACTAGTTGACATAGGGTCTAAATAATGTTTTTGGGAATTCTGAAGCCAAATCAAAGATTTTTTCCAAAATCTCTGCGCAGCGGTCTGCTCGCGTTCTGTCCGGTTAATTTAAATCATGAAGGATTGTTGTACCTTGAAAACTCAGGGAGGATATACATCTTGACAAAAAAACAAATTTTCAAAATGTATCTCCTCCCTGAGTTAACAAGGTACAACAATGATTCATGATTTATATTAACCGGACAGAACGCAAGCAGACCGTTGCGCAGAGTTTTTGGAAAAAAACTTTGATTTGGCTTCAGAATTCCCAAAAACATTATTTTGACTCTATGTCAACTAGTGCAAAATACTGTTTTTTGGTGATTCTGAAGCCAAATTCAAGAATTTTTCCATAAACTCTGCGCAACGGTCTGCTCACGCTCTGTCCGGTTAATTTGAATCATGTATCATTGTTGATCCTTAAAAACTCAGGGAGGAAAAACATTTAAAAAAAAATTTCACTTTTGTAAGCACCTTTCTGATTGGACGCGCCATCCGTCACTTTCGATTCACAGTACGATTTGTACTTTTGCGACAATTCGCTATTGAAAACCCCTTTAAATGCGGCGACCACCTCCTTAGGACAATTAAAGGGCAATTTAAACTTTTAGTTTCAAGCGTGATAAAAAACTGGTTTTAAGGGGTGGTCAGCACAAATCAGGGCGAAAATATGTCTTCACTTTACTGTGTGGAACGTTCAAAACTTCATATTTTCTAAATCTAAAATCGATAAGCGGTATTTTCAAAGTGCTAACTAATCCAAAAATCACTAGTTTAAAAATTACATGTACTATTTTTTGTTGAAAGTTAAATTGAGAGCTTTGACGCTGAGTTTTGAGAATATATTTTTGGTAACCACATTTAATTCTGAACCAGGCTATTTAAACATATTTTTGAGTGGAAATTGGTGGAAACTGGGCTAGAGTATAATTATTTATTCGATTTTTTGAAGAAAAGCATCATAAAATCGCTTTCGATATTTTACTCTTTCAATTTTTAAAATTAAGCCTGATAGAGCTTCAAAAGCGGATTTTTATAGCTCAAGTACAACGAATCACTTATGGTCTCGACGCCAATCGAAACTCTAGTATATAAGCTTCTGAACTGTGAAGAGATGATATGATGAATTTCAAACCCAGCTGGTATATGATATACCGTATATCTAAAATCAGGAAAGAATCTGGAGCCTTTTTTGGTAAAACAAGCCAAAATTTAACTATATTTACCAAAAAAAGAAATACTAAAATTGATTTTTGTTAAAAACTTATATATATTGATTTTACGATAAATTATATTTCAGAAACTCGAACATATTGATTTTATTAACAAATTTTTAAAATAAAAAGACCAATTTATATTGATTTTTATTAAAACCGTCGAACACGCGTTCGAACACGCGCTATAGAGATAGTAAGCGTTTTTGAGATGGAGTTCCGTTCGAAAAAGGATATATATTGATTATATGATAAATAATATCTCTAAAACTCGAACATATTGATTTTCGGAACAAATTTTTCCGATTCTGCAGATGTTGATATATATATAGGGAGACGTTATGATATTGATTATATCTATACATATTTAAAAATAATATACGTAGGAATGTATATTGATTATTATTATATCAACTGAAACTAATACAAATTGTATATTGATTATATCATAATTAATATCAGATCCTGAATAAATTTTTTCTTTTAAAAATTATACACGCACAAATGTATATTGATAAAATTATAAAATATATTTATAAAATAAAGATATAATAGACGCTTCGCATTTATTGCATCATCAGTATTAATTTAGACTGAATGGTTAGGAAATAGTACAAGCTTTTTATACCAAAATTATATTTCTGATTATCAAAGTTGAGAATGTAAATCAAATTTTTAAAGGTATTTTTAAGGATACTATATATATTTCAACTAATTTTTTGTTTAAAAAAAATATACTGGTTGAGTTTTAAATTTCTTATGGCTTTTCCTGGACCAGGTATGTGATCCACTTCCAAAGAACGAAGGAGGCAGAATTGCCTTCTTTTTTTGGCTCAAGCCGCTAAAAAATTGAAAACTGAACCTATAAATATATTGATTAGATAATTAATTATATCTCTGATTATCAAACTTTGAAACTCTAGAAAAATTGATTTAGTAACTCAAAATAGGTTTTTATATTTAATCAAATTTTTAAAGCGAGTATTTTCCTTGCTGCCAAATAAAAATGAAAAATCCTCGGCAGACAGATCATGACTACTTGAATGATGCTTAATGCGAGAATATGAGTGGCGCTAAAATTGAATCGATTTTTTTTGCTGATTCTGAAATTGAGGTTATTAATTGACTACAAGTATCTCGCGCTTTTATTCGGGATAAATTTCGCCATAGAATTGTAACTGAAATTATTAAATGAAATAACAAATACTTGAAAAATTGTTGATTTACATCCTTAAACATTTTTCACGTGACAATTTTTCTAGTGTCACCATTAGAAAAGTAATTTAATTATTTTTACTTTTAAGTTTTATGAGGACCAAAATTTGAACAAATACAGTGCGCGTTTTCTTATTACAAAACAAATCTCATAGCCAATAAAATCGCACGTGGGCGTGAAAGACTATAAATTGCTCTTAATTTAAATACGAAAAAATAAAGACGTTCCACGATAACAATTTCCCATTGACTGAACAAACATAAACAGACAGCTGATTAGATGGTTTGAAACAAACAGAAACCATTATAAATTATTACGAATTTATTTATTATTTCGAATTCGAAAAATGTCGGTTGGACTGAATTTGTTCCTCAGCTTCTTAATTTTGCGTTCAGTGTAGATTAAATAGAAACGTCAAATATTTTGAACTTTATGAATAATTATTATAGTTTACTATTTTCCTAATAACAGATGTAAAATAATTCAATTTTGAATATTTCCATTGATAAGATGATGAATATCTGGACCAGATAATAAAGATTTATGATCCTCGTCCGAAAAGTTCGAGATCTCCGAAAGCTGTTTTATCATAAAATTTTTATGTATACATTTGTGTAATTAATAGATAAAAATGTAGCAATAAAATGTAATATAGACTATATATAGTTCTTCAACAGATGCATGAATTTCGGTTAAGTTTTTATGTTGTAATATTTTGCTAGAGTTACGTTTCTGGAACAATTAATTTTTGGAAAATCATGCAATTCAATATTTTGCTTTTATCTGCACTCAAATCACCACAAGTCTCGACAAATTAATTTTTGTCTCGACGCTATTCGAAAATCGAGCGGTAAACCCATTTCTTAGTTTCGCATCCGAGTGGTGTTGCGAAAATAAGTTTTCGTTTTATATTTGTCTGCTTATGACACTGAAAATGGCTTGTTAGCCGAAAGTATCGGCCCGAAACGTCGAAATCAATACGGTCCATTATCGAAATAAAAAAATATTTTTTATTTCGTAAAAAACGAACACGATAAATTTCAAACTATTTTTAACGCCACTACTTTTCCTATAATAATATCTTAGATTTCGATTTTTGAAATTTAATTTTTTGTCACATATCCCTTTATCACACTTTGGTTAGAATGCGTAGCCACAACGTTAACATCACACGTTAAAAGGAGTAGTGGCTACGCATTCTAACCAAAGTGTGATAAAGGGATATTTGATAAAAAAAACTCTATGGACATTTTTCATATTTTATTTTTCATCTTCAGTCGAATTTAACAACTCATTTATAGTATATTATATATATACTGTATATAAGATTTTAACTATCGAGGAAAGATCTAGAATCCACCAGTTCAGATGCCGATTTGCTCGCGATTAAGAATCACATGATGATCATTCTAATTCCCCTTTTCACACTATCAGGAATATCCCGCCCCTGTAAAGTAAACGTAGTGTGTTTTAGTAGTAGGGCCGGGATATATTCCGGATATTGTGAAAGGGGGATATCACTTATATTTTCTTGAAACTTAAACTCAACATACTATTATGAGCTACTTTTATCGCAGATACCGCTCATGTTTTGACGATCCATGACCGGATAGACTAATTAACATGATTTTTTTTAACATTTACCGGAAACTTTAGATAAACCGAATATACAGCATATGATATGTTGCATATCATTTACTGTATAATCATCAGTACACTACCTCAATTTACATTCTTGATCACTGTAAACAGGATGTGGTCCATATGATATGGTCATCAAATCGAAATTAAACTAAAACTGTAAAACAGAAATTCACGATTTTTATACTATAAAAGAAGTATTCATCAAATCATAAATTGTGTCATAAATCATTTGATTAATTATGACCTATAATTTATACTTGCTACATATTTTAAGGAAGAAAAATACTAATTTCCATTAAAATTCAATTCAGATTTTATGTTCATATGGTTCTTATGCAACGAGAACCTTCAATAGCGAGTTAGCCGGTTCTTACGGTTATAATAGCGTGAATGAATGGAAAGAGAATACGAGTTAAATAGTTTGAAACGCCTGGAAATACGTGGTAATCTCATTGGCCCACATAAGCCTCCTCAGGCCAACTCGCGCGCCAATAGGCCAAAAAAAATTGGCGAATAACGCCTCCTTGAAATAGTCACGTGTTTTAAGAGTTTTCAGCTCTTTAATCAGCAAAAACAAATGTCCATTATTTTTGCGTTGCAAACTATTTGACTCATATAGTACAAAATTATTTATTATGAAATTTACTAACAAAAGTCATCAACAATATTTAAACCCAATTTAATTTCAATTTAAATAGAAAAATAAGCAGAATTCTTAACTCAGATATAACGCTTTCTTTCATGATTAAATTAAAGAGGAATCAGCTCTATAAATAGGTGTGGTAAGAGTTTGTTTACCCAGCTTCTCATCCCCTTAAAAAATTTCACGTTTGACAAGATAAATTTAACTTAATAACCTCTCCAAAATAATCTCAGTTTTTTACGTAATGTAATCCCTTTGAGGACATAATGTCAATTTGACATAAAGCAATTGATAAAATTGGTTTGTTGGCATAACTTTTTTTGATAGCGAAATAACGCATATTTTCGTCGAACCAGGAAAAATAAGGAAATTTAAGGTTTACAATATCCCTTTATCACCTTTTGGTTAGAATGCGTAGCCACTACTCCTTTTAACGTGTGATTTTAACGTTGTGGCTACGCATTCTAACCAAAAGGTGATAAAGGGATATACCGTATACTGTATACCGTGTACAAGTAATTTACAAGCTATTTGTTTTTTAACTCTAACAACTTTTTCAACTCTGTGGCACACAAAGCCAAATATTATGATGTTGCAAATGGTGGACAAAAAGTCAGCTGAAGGGAGTTGAAACAACTCAGTTGATGCAGTACAGTCAGTCAAATATATACAGTCAGCAAAAGTATTTTTTTGAAAGAGGGGATGGACGATACTTTTTTGTCGGTAACCATACCTTATCACTTGTTCGAAAAAAGCTTTATGAACAGTGAAGTGAAAATTCATAAAAACAATAACCGATCTGGTGGTTTATTATAAGAATGGTTTATTTTTATACTGTTCATAATATGAACTACATAAACTTTATTTTTCTTCTTTTTTTCACTTCATGAAACGTTTATCCAAATTATTCATTATTTTTTATCTTAAACCGAAAATCACATGACTTTTTGTGTCATTTTTTGCTGCACACCATAACTACTACCCGAATTCTATTTTTTTTTATTATTTACCTGTTGAATCTTTAAGTTTGAATCCGACTTTGTTTATCTCCGTATTCGACCTGTAGGTAACTACTGTAACTGAGGTTGACTTTGAACTGCATGAACTGATTGTAGATCGACCAATTTGGTCCAAGTCAGATTCTAGTCGATTGTAATTGTCCATTGATAAAACGCAAGAAACGCAATTTTCACAAAAGAGTCTAGTTGCTTCAATAATTGAATATTTTTCATCTTTGCCGATTATATTTAAACATCGGCAACAGCTAAAACAGTCAGGATGATATCGAAATTCACCAATAACCTAAAAGTAAAGTTTTAAAATCGAAGGCCGATGGATTTGGTCAATTTGAATAAAAATGGTTTGCGTTTGGTCGGCGTCCCATATAATTTTCCATTTTTTGAACTCAATTTAAAATTCGGGATGATTTCAGCTTGAATGAGGTCATATATATATGGCCAGCCCAATATAGCCGAATTTGTCAATATTGCCGAAAAACCTACGAGTTTCACGATTTTCAGCTAAATTCGTGCCAGTGCCAATCTCACCGAAAGTGCAAATATCGCCGAAATTGCGTGAGCATTTGGAGTTTTATTACAAATCACTCTGAGTGCGTCATAAATGACGTCATATTTCAAGATAAAATTTTGAAAATTTACTTTTTTTCAATATCAATTTGATTGCGTTCGGTAGAGTCCGTAAATTACGGATCGTAATTCTACAAATTTCGGAACTTTACTTCATTTGAACCTATTGTGAAACTTTTTATAAAATGGAAGAACTTTTCGAATTATGACGTCATTTGGAACGCACACGGGTTTTCCATTTTTGAACGAAAAAATTACTGTCCCCATATCGCCGAAAGAGCCAATATCGCCGAAAATGCCCCATATCGCCTCATTATTTTGTCATTAATCGATATCTGTGTGCATCGGCAAAAAACAAGCCTACAAATTGATAGAAAAAGAAAAATACGAATTCATGAGAACAAGATATGTGTTTGCAGGTGAAACCATAACGCTCAAATTTTTGCTGTTTCAAACTATTTGACTCAAATCTTAAAAATAAGGTGACAAAATATAAGCGAGCACAGTCTGTACAAAATAATGGATTACGGCGATCTATTTAATTTACGTCAATATTCGGCCTGATTAAAATATGTTATGGGTCGCGTCATACTGTAATATTTTTTTATTAAAATTTACTACGCGTTTTTGGCTAAAATCTCATTTTAAAATCACAAGTTCGAGTTCAGATGAACATTGTTATAAATATAACTTATAATTGACCCTTATCCGAATTTTCGGCTTCGCTATATAATGATCAGTATCTGTATATCATTGCATAATCTTGAAATCCTGAGCATTTAATTATCTGTCGTTTGACACTTGTTCGATGTAACTCTGTAGATAAATGAAGGTGCTCGTTTTTTCCTCGACACCCTATTTCACTCATATATATAGTTGGCGCGTTTAAGTTCAGTAGGTAGGTCAGTAGTTAAATCAGTGGTTAGGTCAAATTTAATATGGCATATTCTTTCAACACATGGCTAGCAGTTTATTATTTATGGTTAGGGCTTTAGAGAGCGGACATCATTAGACCATACGGAAAGATAATTATTCAGGAAGACGGAAAGATTTCGATAGTCAAAATAATTTTATTATCAACGCTTTACGATCAATAATTTCAAACAAAGTCTAAACAATCAAGTAATGCTCTTATTGGTAGAACACTGATAAATATTCCAACATTTCACTTCAAAAAAATGCGGAGGTTTTGAAAACTTTCGAGAAAAGTGTCAATTTATTACGGTCAATCAGCTTTTCCGTGAAATTTTTTTTATGAAAACCTTGAAATGGACCATTGTGTTTTGAAACACATAGACCAAAATATCATGGTGAAGTATTATCTCGGCCGGCGAATATCGAAGCGGAAACTCAATAAGTTCTTCTTATTTTTGATAATAATAAATTATTATGCATTATGCAATTGTGAGTCTAAATTTGTTCCGCGTTTTTTAACCCGCCCTAAATTTGTCCAAAAACTAAAGTCACAGATCATATTAAAAAGTTTTGGGATTATACGGATGATCATCGATATTTTGATAGCATAAAACTTATCAAATTTAACTTCTAGGTGTCCAAACACCTTATTTCTTTGAACAACGACATAGACTGACAACCATAAATATTTATCTCCAAAATTAAATATGATTATTTAAAATATTTTGGATAAAATTGAATCTGTGGTTCAAAACACACCGGCGCAGGTGTTATCGAACATCGTGGGGGTTGAACATTTTTTTAATACTTGTTATAACATTGAGCTCTTATAAATGTCACAATACTTTACTATTTTAACGGTTATTTTTTTTTGATTTTTTCTTGTAAACAAAATATTTTACAAATAAAGTTTTATAATTTTCGAAAAAAGAGATCGTTGAGACCGATGTCTAGGAATTATATCACCTACAACATCCGTCCAGTTCGCGGAAAATGCAATCTCCAACAAGCTGGTAGCCAGAAGCATTTTTTTTTGAAAATTTATTCAATATTCAATAATTCCGTATTAATTTAGCAGATAAATTGATTTTTTCCCAGATGCTGATTAATAAAAATAACCCGTATTTTGTCTTAATTAGCGTATCGGCCATAAAAATATGAGCTGAATTTCACCAAAGATGTCTTTTGGTCATGGTAAAATTGTATTCTGTGAAACGAATTTTTTTAAATTGAGTTGTGAAATAAAATACTGCCAGACCTTCAAGTTGCGTCGAGACCAAAAATAATTCGTTAAAAATGCGACTAGGCTAAAATATAATTATTCATCCGTTTTTTTAAAGAATATCATANTAGGATATCGTTAATTTAAATTTCATTCTCGATAAGAGGGAACCAAATCTTTTCTAATAACAGTTAACAATTTTTTAAATATAAATTATACTGTATCAGAAGTTTTGTATCATAAATTCAATTTTCTAGTTTATACTGGCAAATAAATGCTAAATTTTTTTATACAAAAATTACGATTCACTCCATGCTTTTTACTTTATTTTCTCGAGCAATGAGAGGGGTGTTAGCTCGATTTTGATTGGTTGAAATTTTAACCAATAAAAATCAAGAATTTCATTTTATTTTAAGACTCAATTTTATATTATGGATTCAAATATGTATATAAATATAGGTTACTCATCAACTTTTGTCGTTTTTTTGCATTTAACATTTGTCAAAACTGCTAAAATTTGAAATTTATGAAGTTTTTAGCTTCTAGCTCTTTCAAATTATTTTCATGCAGGATTTTTACTCACTTACAAAATAGTTTGAACAATTCTGCATTGATCAGGCAGCATTTAAAAAAAAATAAAGACGATGAAAAGTGAGTAATAAGTTCCAGGGTTCAATTGTCTGACCAAGGACAGTCTAAGCAGTATTCTTTTGGAAAAAAATTTCGGCGATATTGGCACATTCGGCTATATAGGGACAGATATAATTTTTTTGTTGGAAAAGTGGAAAACGCGTAGGCGTTCTAAATGACGTCATATGTCAGAATTGTTTTGATTTTATAGGGAGTTTAGCTATAGGTTTGAATGAAGTAAATCATCAAAATGCGTAGAATTTAATACTCCACTAAAGGCAATCAAATAAAAATCGAAAAGACTAGATTTGGGAAAGTCAATTCTGAAAATGACGTCATTCATAACGCCCAAAAAGTAATTTGAGATATACAGGGTGTAAGATTTTTCCCTTTTTTTCCAAATTGGAGAGCGATGAGAACGCTAATGTGAACGGT
>SCLH01001872.1:109765-122598 GCA_004367855.1 Oikopleura vanhoeffeni | reverse complement strand
TCCAATTTGGAAAAAAGGAGGGAAATACCTTACACCCTGTTAATCTCAAAAATATTTGGCGATATTGGCACTCGAAGTATTTTAGCTAAAAATCGTGAAATTGCGTAGCTTTTTTTCGGCGATTTCGGCAAATTCGATATTGGGCCGGCTATATTGGGCCCTCTGTATAAGGTTGTGCGAGGGCGGGGTCGGAATTATGAAAAAATGTCAGGTCGATGCTTCAATCGCTTCTCATCTTATGATTTGTATACGCTAATCAGTTTTAGAAAAAAGTAAATTCTTGAGTTCTTTAAGATAGTCCATATGTGTCCATATGTGGGTGTATGACCAGGTGATATAAACCATATGATATTATTTGGTGCATATCCCAAAATATTACCTTGTTTGATATTATATATCTTTCAGGTGTAAAATAAAACTAGCTCAAAATCAAGGCTTATGAGTCGTAACTTACGACTCGTAAGGTCATGCTGCATTATTTATGACTCATGCAGTTTCTAGCAAGATAATCAGATAGTTAACTTGGTCATAAGCCATCTGGATATTTTACGGGATACTTCAGATTAAAATGGTATAAATACTGGTATGGAAATTACGCATATTTACAGCTGGATTTTTTCATAGTCGAGAAAAAACGTCGGGTTTACACTTTCTTACTAACTCTTCACTTGAGGTGTCGCGACAAATTGATCAGAGATCGGCAAAAGCTCGGCAATATCGAAAAAAATATCTGAGCCAAAAATGGTGCGCAATTTTAAAAGATGTTATACATTACGTATAAATTATATGAAATAACTGGTGTAGTGTTGTCATACACATTTATATCTTTTCGCTTAATCGCCCACGCGTTTTTTGAACAGTACACAGTGTACTGTACACTCCATAAACTTATTGAAACTTTAGATTTTTTTAAATATAAATTAATAAGCGTTTTCAAGCTAGTTTCGGAATCCGAAATGTCATGCGATTAGGTCAATTATGTCACAGTTTCAAACCACATAATCAGGACTTTTTGCTCCATTTTAGATTGCCTTGCCTTTGCTCAAAAAATAATCAGGTTAAGGAGGGGTACTGGTCTCTAAGTTTTAGTCTCTTTGTTTGAAAATCAGTCAAAAAGGTTATTTCGCAAACTTCATAGATCATCTTATTTGTAAAACTACTCCTCATTTTTCCTGTTTTTTTTTAATTTGAAAAATTATTTTTTCAAGCCCGACTCAATTTGAATAAAATATGATACGAATTATATTTTTAAAATTAACTCAATTTGATCGAAATTGATACAATAACAGTATTTTTTGCTAGCAAGAAACACTTCAGAATGTGACAGTTACATTGTAACTGATAATACGCAGACTGATTGGATCGCATTCAATTATTTTGTGATGATATTATTCTATCTCATTCCTCATTGATCGGTCTCGCCAAAATATCGGAGTGCACCTCGCTTGTAAAAAAACATGCTGTATATCGAAAATGATGCCTATGTGTCGTATTTTATCACTACGTCATAAATAAAAAAGGTGACCAATGAAAGCACAAGATTCATTGATGCGTAATATCAGCCGATCAACCGCAAGGCCGATAAGGCGGCGTGGTATTCGACAATAATGGGATTCGAACACACGCTATAGAGATCACCATCATTTTCGAGATTCACTTTGGTTGAAAGAGGGATATTTTCATCGAACTCAACAAGATATTTTGTGCGTTTTTTTTATATCTTTGCTATGATTTTTTTCATCTATTTATTACAATTTTGTGAATTTGTTTTGTTGATTAAATTCTATTTTTTCAATGACTACTTATAAAATTCCTTACGATCATGGGTCCATTGATTGGTATGTGACATTGACGACAAGGATTGGCTAATACAACTTCGCATTTTTGACACATTTGACGCGAACATTTAATCTTGTTAGAACCCACTCGAGATCGACATTCGAAACATCTGAAAAGTCAAATTTAGACATGGAAGAAAATAATCAAAAATCATTTTCTACAAGGGAGTTAGAATAACAATAACTTTCGTCAAATCAAATTGAGTTGTTATACGTATTTTGAACAAATATTAAAAGATCATTTCAGAAATTAAATTTTTTCGACGTTTCCAAATTTATTGTTGAGATATATCAATCACGGGGTCCTCTGGTCATTTTTGCCACTTTTTCAGCCAAAATTTTCATTTAATTCGGCTTTTGATAACGACTCATCCGATTGCGATCTTAGATAGCTCAAACTGACCACAAATATTTAGAAAAAATTAACTAAAAAAATGGTCCTGATCAGACCATTGTTACCAATTATTATAAACAAAATCCGATAATTCAACAATTTCAGTAATCTTGGAAAAAATGGTCCTATTCGGACAAATTGTCTTTATTTCATTATTCACTAGATATTTGAGCTCAGTTTGAACTGTTTAAGAACTTACGGGGTGAGAGTCGCAATAAAGACAAAAAATGACTTTTAATAATTTCATCACCCCTTTTATTTGACGAGTCTTTTTCAAAAGCCGAATTAAATAAATATTTTGGCTGAAAAATTGGCAAAAAATGACCAGAGGACCTCGTAATCGATATCATACTTTTGTTGATCAAATTTAAAGTTATATGATATAACTTATATCCCTTAATTATACTTTGGTTAGAAAGCGCTGTTGGGAGATTTTTCTAGGCTTAAATATACTAGAAAAATCTCCCAACAGCGCTTTCTAACCAAAGTGTAATCAAGGGATATCAAATTAGGTGATGCCGAGAAGCAAATATTTTAGATTTTTGATATGTTAGGGTTTTCTGAACTAAAATCAGGGTTTAACATTTTCCTGAGGAAATAACTAAAAAAATTCTCAAAAAATGAAAATTTTCAACTTTTTTACAAGGTGTTTATCTTTTTTTCACTATGTTTTTGTTTTCTTAGTGTTATCTAGCAATAAATGTGGAATTGCGAGACCTTGAACTGACATAAACACATAAAGACCACTTTACGTTTAATATCCCGTATTCACACTATTGTGAATATCCCGGCCCTACTACTTTAAAACACACTACGTTTCCTAATCAGGGCCGGGATATTCACAAAAGTGTGAATAGGGGATATGATTAAAATTAAAACAAACTGAAAGCGTTGTAATAATTTTGAACGTTCTGAAAATTCGTTCTAAAAATCAGATTATGAAAATTATTCGTCGGAAGCCCGTGGGAACTGCCAAATGGACAAGAACTGATTCCGAATGTAAATATTATGAAGGAGCTTTAACACCTAAACCGATTTAAATTTTATTTTAAAATTAAACCGGTCGGTAATCAAATTTATAGACAAGTTTTTAAATAGAGATTACAATCCAAAAATCAAGTATCGCAGCATGTTATAAAACTAAGAGCATAAAAGATGTAATACATATTTTTTGGAAATTCGATGGCTAGAGGCCGAAATGGCTTTGCTTAAGGTCAATTTATTAAACAAAAGATACACAGATGAGTAGTGTGTTCTTATTTACTAGTACCAACGACGGTACAACACGACGAATTTAAGGGGAGTTTCCATATCCCCTTATTGCCCTGTAGTAAAAATTTGAGCCCTCAAAAAACGCGGGGAATGAGAAAACAACGCGGCGTTCAATAACGACTCAGTCGATTTGGTTCTTAGATAGCTCAAACTGTGCAAAATATCTAGATATCTAGTTGATAATATAATATAAAAATTTGTCCGAAGCCGACCATTGTTTCTATTTTTTCTCAGACCATTGTTTCTATTTTTTAACAAAAACTTATAATTAAACAATTTAAGTAATCTTAGAAAAAAAAANGTTAGATAATTGTGCTCAGTTTGAGCTATCTAAATAATAAATCGGATGAGTCGATATTGAACGCCGCGTTGTTTTCTCACTCCCCGCGTTTTTTAGGGCTCAAATCTTAACGACAGGACAATAAGGGGATATATATATCTATATCCCCTATTCACACTTTTGTGAATATCCCGGCCCTACTTCTTAAAAACACACAACGTTTCCAAATCAGGGCCGGGATATTCACAACAGGGGATATAATTAGTCATATTGTTTATCGACTTTTATAGAAATATTATGAAAATTTTACACAAATCAAGTCCAAAAATTTTTATTAGTAGTTTTATGAAATTTCTATAAAAAATCAGGCCGTATCACTTGTGAAATTTTCTGGTATCTATTTGGTTTCCGTATTTCAACCGATGGAAGGGTCAAGCGAATATCGTTTCTGAACTACTAATGAAATTAACAACACTTGCTTGTGACACCGGTTTGTGCCATTTGGCACGCAATTTAATGAAATTTTATTTCTGCAAAAAAATCTCAATAAACTTTTGGGTGTTATAGGCGTCATTTCTTTCAAAAGTCAGGACATTTTTTGATATTTAAACGCAATTGAAGGTCAATTTTTAAAAAGCTGTTTTTCGCCATTTTTCAGGAAAAAAACTTTCATATTGAGGAAATTTTTTCATGTCATAATGATTCACCCACTAATTAGCGGATTAACACTCCCGGAACATGTCTGACTAGTTTATAAATATTGTCTTCTAAAAAACATTGTTTACATCGCTGGTTTAGTTGGAAAATGGAGTTCCAATTGAAAAGTGGTTTTTAATATTTTTACGATATGTTAGCTATGTTAAGGGGTTGTCAATGCTGGGAAAGGCTTTTTCGAAGGCTCATAACTTTGTATTCCTTCATAACAGTCTTATGAAAAATCTCTGGAATAGTAGTTCGTAATCTCTGGAACACATTTTACTTCTATACTTGTTTTCATAGCTGTTTCGACCAACCGGTAACATTGAGTTAACCCGCGAGCAAATTTTTTTTTGAAGTCCTATTTCTTTTTTCGCCTCATTTCAAAACAACGTTATTTGAAATGTCACAAGCCCAAAAGGTGTGAGCAAGATATTGTAAGGAATTTCCGAATGTGGCTGTAAATCGACAAAAGTGCGCGAAATCGAAAATTTTCGAATATGAAAGTGAGAAATAGACAATTAAAATGCCACCAAAAGATATCCTTGGGTACGGTTAGGCTGGAAACGATATAGCAACTATGGTCTGATTATTGATCAAAGCGGATTCTAGAAAAATATTAAACTTTTTCATCAAAATTATTTTTTTGATCTCTAGCACCGTTTCTGTTCAAAAATCAGACCATAGATTGCTAATATCGTTTTCAGCAAACCGTACCCAAGGAATCTTTGGTGGCATTTAATTGTCTAATTCTCACTTTTATATTCGAAATTTTCGATTTCGCGCACTTTTTGTCGATTTACAGCCACATTCGGAAATTCCTTACAACATTCTTGCTCACCAACCCTTTGGGCTTGTTACATTCCGAAAGTGACGTTGTTTTGAAATTAAGGCGAAAAAGAAATAGGACTTTCAAAAGAAAAATTTTGCTCGCGGTTAACTCAATTTACCGGGTTGGTCGAACATGCTATAAAAAAGTCATAGAAGTATAAATGTCTTTCAGAGATTACGAACTCTTCCCTAATAAACGTTTGCAAGAATGGACACTTTTACTGAAGATAAAAATTTAAAAAATAAATTTTCACATTTTTTTTCTTTCATATATCGATATCGATATCACTCAGAAAAAATGTACCAATCTGCCACATCGCTGCTACCCCCTTAAAACCGATGTTCAAAATATTCTGTTTTTTACTTTATGCTCATAAATTTAACGTTGACTATGATCAAATCAGTTCAATCATTATATGATATAATTTATATCGATTATTATACGGTATAAATTATTATATCGTATAATATACTGTATAATTTATACCTGATTACATGAATTGTTTTTTGACGATTCAGGGGTTTTCTATAAGAAAATAACTACGCGGTGACCTAACACACGCGTGTACCGACCTAGACTGAGTTGTCAAATGAAGGTGATTGCTAGATTATGTATGGCCGAAATTATTTTAGCCGATGAAACTATAATATTCCTTTTTTTAAGTTTAAGTATTTGTTGTGAAATTGACGGACTTAGATATTTTAGTTTGAAAATTTAAAGCTATGATTTTTGATCAATTCTGAAGACTTAAATTAAGACTTTATTAATTATCATTATCAAACCATTTTTATAATCAATTAAAATTTTCAGAGATTTCTACACAAATAATTTTCTGAGCAGAAATCTTGAATTTTATTTCAATTTTTTTCTCGTTTATCGTCCTTCTACGCAGAGATATACACTCTCACCAATGAAAATGCGTTGTTTCAAACGATGACTAATTTAAAAAAAAACAAGCTCTCGTTTGAGACTCATCGCTGGCTAATCAGAGCGCGCGATTGGTGGAAGTATCCACTTCTGCCTAAAGGGCCGATTCAAGAGAATAAGGGACACACAGTATGTAACATACTGTAAAAAAACACAAAAAAACAATGCAAAATAATTATTTAAAAAAGTTTAATCCATATAAACTTTGATAATTATGTTGGGAGTTTCTACTTGGAAAGGACCTTAAATCGATATCAATAAAAATCCAGATGCTTTAGTTTCATTTTATATGTCATTCATCTATGATTATTCGATACGATGGCATTTTTATTGGGTCAGAGATGTTTTATGACAGCTGTTTTAAGACAGCTGTTTATGGCACAGCATATGATTTATTACAATTAACGTAAATTTTAAATAAAATAACGTATAATATATTGTACAATATCGGAAAATAACGCATATATATTATACAATATATCGGTCAGATAACGGTTTTTTAAATTGAATTAAAAAAATTATATAAACCATAGTGAATTATTTCAGTAAGCCTGAATTCCTATTGAAATCCAAATTTTTGGTCAGATGATTTTAAAAATAAATTAATCAACTTTTTCCAAATTATAAATGTAGTTTACGACTTAATTGTACGACAGTTACGAAATTGTTTATTCAAATTTAAAACTGGTCACGATTGATTCCCTAATTTTTTATTAATTCGAGGAAAGTGAGATGAACGATTCCAAAAATTACTAAAACTTCTTAATTAATTTTACTAAATCTGAATTCCTCCTGAGATCGGAATTTTCGATCAGATGATTATTAAAATTGATGGATTAACTGTTTTCCAAATTTTTCATTCAAATTTGAAAATTATTTTAATTAATTCCCAAATTTTTCTCAATTCGTTAATTAATTCTTTAATGAACCTGAATGCCATGCTATATATGACTATATATATTCTGACGGGTCGAAAGTAAAATGTTCACAGAGTAAAATGTATGAATAGAAGATTTTGAATTTTAATAGACGATAACAAAAGTTCTAGATCATAAAACTCAAATATTTTTTCGGAATTCGATGATTATGATTGAATCCTTCATAATGATAAAAATGTATTTCATTGTAATAAAATGATTGTATAGATCAGGCTTGTAAAGGGATGCATCCCCAACCGAATTTTCTATACTCATCCCCATTTTCCCCTATCTTTTGCTAAAACCTACGCAATATAGGGATGGAAAACCCATCCCTTTTACAAGCCTGGTATAGATGTATTATAATTTATGATTCAAATTAGCCATGCAAATTTAAAATTTCCGAATCCTGGGTTTTTCCAGGCTATAATGAGATTTTTGAAATTCATATGCAGCACAATAAGAAGTTTTATTTTAGGCTGTTCAAAATCTTACATGTACAGCCTTAGTTTTTTTTTATTGTCACTTTTTTTTCGTCCGGTGGGTAAACAGTGAAATTTACTATCTTTTGGCTTAGATTTTGTCTGTCTACCCACCGGACAAAAAAAATGACAATTAAAAAAACTCAGGCTGTATACATTTACTATCGACCCCATTCTGACTCTTGTAATACAGCCATTGAATATAGCAAATCGAAATTGATGTCGTCACAAATCTTTTGGAAGATTCGCTTCAAAACATAAAATGTGTCATAAAAAATCGACGGTGAAATCACAACCTACATAAGGTATGTAACACATTCATGTGATTTAACTGAAAATCGAAAGAATTTGGTCGCTTGATGTTTGACAGAATAAGCAATGTTTGCGAGTTGTTAATTTACTGACTCATATCATGTTTGAAGCTAATCTCTCAAATATAAAAAAATACAATTTATGTGATGGCCATCATTTTCGATATTACTGTACATGGTAAGCTCGAAGTTATTAATTTTCAAATTAATTCAGGAAGAAATAATTGACAACGTTTGACCTCGATTCCCGAAATAAATACCTTGATTTGATTAATTTATTGAATTGAATAACGGGTACAAAATTTCAGTCAGCCTTCTCCAAGCAAAAAAAAATGAATTATATCTGAAATCAAATCAAATTCAAAATAAAATCTTGTCAGCCTTAAAATATCAGTGAGTCAACACAACGGATAAATATTTTTGGCGACAAAATAACACGTTTGGTTTTGAGAACTACTCTAATTTCTATTTATCATTAGCCAGATAATTTTCTGAATTTTCAGATCGAAGACTTAATTGGGTAGGTTCCTTAATGAAAAACCATAGATGATTGGTATTTAATTATCTGGCTCCACAGAGCTGAACGAGAGGCTGGGCCATCTTTAACTTCGGTCTTACCCGAGTTAAGTTTATGTATGTATATGAACGGAACAGAACGTATGACAATAACAGTCTTTACGTTCATTGTGTCATTTTTTTCTATTTTGCTCTAGAATGGCCAAATCAGTTTTTTGAGCCTAAAAATCACAAAAAAATAACGTGAACGCTATAATGAAATTTGCAATAATATATTTCAAAATTTTGAATTTAATTTAGATTTGATATACTGACCATGAAATCACAAAACTTGACCTTGAAAAGCGAGAATCTTCAAGACTTCGTGAGATTATTAAATGGTGGTTAATTAACGGTGGTTATTCACCAACCACGGTATTTGTTGAACGTTAACTTAACGTAATGATTTCCACTATCTATTATGTAAATTGCTTACGGGGGCAAAAATTGATATTTTGAGAGTTAAACTGATATTTTGGGCAATAATTTTTTGGCCTCGAGTAAACGTTTAGTAATTTGGACGACTGAATTATAAAGATGTTAACCCTCTTAGCTAACAGAATACTTTTTGAACAATTTTAGTGTACAATTTACAAATTGAATAAGTTGGTAATTTTTTCACTCCATAACAGGGGAGCGATATCGCACCTACGCGGTTTCTCGATTTTCAGCTAAATTCCTGCCAGTGCCAATATCGCCGAATGAGTCAATATTGCGTGGGCGTGTGAGTTTCTTATAACAAATTACTTTAAGTGTGTCACGAATGACGTTATATTTTATGACTCATATTGCAAGATTACAATTTTCAATTTGTATTTGATTAAGTTTGCTGGAGTACGCAATTCTTCACATTTTGGAATTTCACTTCAATCAAACTTATTGATAAACTCTTTATAAAATTGAAAACCTTTTTAGATTATGATGGTCACGCGTTTTCATTTTTCACCGAAAAAATTTATTTCTGTCCCCATATCGCCGAAAGTGCCAATATCGTCGAAATTGCCCAATATCGTCGAAATTGCCCAATATCGACGAATTTTTTTGAGAAAAAAACTTTCGGCGATATCAGCCCCCCCCCTGTTCATATTTTAAGCAATAAAAAAAAATGATAATTTTTTTTTTAGTTTGTTTTGCATTTATTTTCATGTCTTGTTAATCATTCTGTTTGGCAATAGCTCATCAAAGTTTTATGAAAAAACATTCGTGCGCCAGGGGGTTATTAAATAATCATGAAATGAAATTTTATGTAACATCACTATCATCTAGGCTGTCCCAAGTCGAAACTTTTTCTCACAAATTTCAAAGAAGCTCAAATCATAGTTTTTGTCCATTTTTAATTTTTTTTTCAATTATGGAAGAATAACAAAACTTGATAATAAACGCATATTTAAATATATCAAAGATTGAGATCACTAGGCTCTTCGGTAAGCGTTCGCCTTTGACCAATGAGAGCATCAGATTTCACTTTTTTGACCAATAAAAGCTTCGAAGAGAAGTTCAACCACGAACGCGAACTGAAGGGCCTAGTGATCCCAATATCGATCAATCAAAATTGGGCTTGTTTGATTTAAAAAAAAAAATCGATGTTTTGTCAAATTTTGGTCATTTGGAGTTTTGCTCGACTTCAGACATTACAAAAACAAGTCTATTATTTTAAACTCTGTAACACATGGTATTAACAGTGAATTTTAGTAAAACTGGATCAAATGAAAATTTTGATTTAATCATTACCAGTATTTCTGATGCAAAACGTAATTAAATTGATATATTGGGGTGATTTATTTGGTCACGAACATCTTAATATTCAGCTTAATATGTAACATTTGAAAATATGATATTTATTTGAACTGACGTTGCTTTTTTAGCGAATTAAATTAGAGGTTTCCAATAAAATTTTCTCGCAAATTGCTTATTATGCGATCTGATCAATTTCACAAAAAGCAATCCAAGAAACACGCGGTTATCTTATGAGAGCATGTGTATCTTTCCGAATGAACAAAATTATTTGGCAAGAGTTCCACTAAATTATATATAGTCTAATTCGTCAATAAATGTGTATCCTAATAAACTCCGTCACACCCATAACAAATTTTGTCGTTTAACCCCTTGTGAGCATGTAAAAAATTCCTCAAAAGCACTAAGGGTTCAACTTTGAGCGCTATTTTTTAAAAATAATAATGAAGCTCGGAATTTATTTTTCTGCATACAACCCTAATCCTGAAGACCGTTATGTTGGCTCAAAAATCGTAGGCGAATCAGTGGCATTTTCGAGCAAAATGAATAATTACCATAAAGTTTGTGGTAATAAAATCGAAGCAATTGCTTTCTGTAACCAACAAAAAAGTCATAATAAAATGCAATTTAACTCGTAGACTCGATTTTAGCCAACGCGTTGCCGCACACCATTAATCGCATTTCACGACGCTTAATCATTGATGACAAGACAGTTATAAAGTTATCGATAAACTTTGAAACAAATGACGTTTGTGCGTTTTTTTTTTTGAAAATTTTTACTGTACTACAGTACTTATTTTTTGCAAAAATTTTTTAAATCACAAAATTAAACCTTTCATCGTGATCAAAAAAAAATTCTAAGACCTATTTTTCATTACATATAGCCCGAAAATGATCACGTGACCGTATATTCAAGAAATAAGGTCGGCAAAAATAGTACTGTTTTTTTCAAAAATTGCTTAAATCACATTTTGAAAAAAGTGAAGAGTTCTTTGAGGATTTTTTAAGACTTTTTTCCAATTAAACTAAGTCCAAAAACAACGTGACCTTCAAATTAAGAAATAAGGTTTCAGCTCAAGTACACAAATAATGATCAAATATCGTCGAAAAATTTTTTTTGGGCCAATTAACACTAATTCAAGAGTTTTGAACATAATAATATTTTCCAAACACGTCACGTGATCTTATTTTTGAGAAATAAGGATTTATCTATGACATATTTCAAACCTTATTTTTAAATAATTTCGTCACCTGATTTTATTCGGACATTGGTGTAATGAGAAAAAGTTTTTAAAAACGTTTGAAGTTGACCCTGGAATTTTTTTGACGTAATTTGAGTACTTTTTTCAATTACTGTAACAATGATTTTGTTTTCAAAAGTACTCAAATCACATGGAAGACCCTTAAAGAATCGTCACGAATTTCTAAGACTTTTATTGCATTTTAAATTGGCCTCCGTTTAAATAAGGCATTCCTAGAAGTCCAAACTTCCGGAACACTGATACATAAGAATCAGTGAGTTTCATGCGTAGGCGTGTGTATTTCTTTCTTTCTCCCGAGAAATGAGATTCCAAAATAATTTAAGAGTCATTATACTAGAGAATTTTGTGGAAAACATATAATTATTTTTAGACAGAGCGATAGAAAATATTTGAAGTTTTATATGAGGTAATTGCAATATATAATAAAGGTTTAATTTCATCTTATTATTGCACTTTTTTCGCAACTTTTAGCAACTTTCCGCAACTTTTTGTTTTCTATCCTCATTAAATGCCTTAAATTCGTTTAAAATTTTATTTTGTTTTTTCATTTGTTAAAGCAAATTGGCTGAATATTATTTTAAGCTATTAAAAATGAATGGTTGATAATGAAACTTTGCTAATATGGCTGATTTAAGTGAGGCAACGCGTTGGCTAAAATCGAGTCTGGGTACAGATTCATGTCTAAAGTCTACGAGTTAACACAACAAAAAGTCAGGTGCACTAAAAACTCCCGCAAACAACAGTTTCCAAGCTTACTATTGTAAGAAAGTTGAAGAGTTATAATTTTGAACCAAATCTTTTTCATTCTAGAAAAGATTGTGAGAAAAACAGACCATATATCTGGTCTATCCCGTTACGGGATTCCCTTATAGTCTATACGGTATAGACAAAACCGCGGTAAACTGTATAATACGTGATACTCATGATTGTCTTTAGGAAACGTATCGTTATATTTATCAACGCACAAGAATTTACGTATGTACATATCTTACACCCTGTATGTAATATTTTTATCAGCTGGAAATCAAAATTAAGATGAGAAAACAGCAGATTATTACACTCTATCCCTTTAACGGATTTATAGTGATTTAGGGGCGTTTTTTGACCTGCACATTATTTTAAAGTCATATTTATTGTATTTGATAAAATATTGAAAATCCTAAAGAAATTAAATTAACGCATTGTCTGTCCGGTAGTTTCTACAAAAAATTAGGAATTTTCGTTATAAATTTGCTTAGATTTTAGCGCGTTTCAGAACCAAAACCCTTCTAAAGAAAAATCTCGGCAAATTTATTACGAAAAATTCTTATTGTTTGTAAAAACGACCGGACCA
>SCLH01001872.1:0-109753 GCA_004367855.1 Oikopleura vanhoeffeni | reverse complement strand
AAAGGATATTAAAGTAAATACAATTATTCAGTAACACTGTTCATTTTCCTCAATAGAACGAAAATTTTCAAATTACACTTGGAACTAAAAATTTCTGGCTTTTTTCTAAACACCCAAATTTTAGTCGTGATTTCAAATTATTTAATCTGAAGTAAATTATAACTGGATAAAACTTTAAAATGAAAATATAAAATGAAATAATGTGACGGGTTATTAAGAGTTATTTTAAGTTTTGATTGGAATTCTAACCACAATGCATTTCCTTAACTTCTAACCGCGATAAACCACGTTTCTTATATTTTCAAGTTGGAATTTTTTTATAAAACCAACGCTTGCAGTTTTGCAGGCGTATAAAGTATAATATAATGGACAAATAATTTGTCCATTAATAAGCTTTTATTTAGGAAAGTCGTAAATTAGCTTTATTTTGGGACAAAAATGCGCAGGCGGAGCATATGGGTTAACCATAAGCTGCACCCTTATTTTTTTCAGTCAGAATTTCTATTGTTGATAATTTGTAATGAAAACGGTTATGAGGCATAAGTTACAGTATCTATCAAACTTTCTGGTTATCCCCTTCAATTTACTTAGCGTCGCTGTAGATCTTCCTGATTACCCAAACATTTTTTGCCGTTTGAGAGTTAAGAAAAATAAACTTTCTAAAAAGGGTCATATTTGGTGACAGGGGCATTTTGACATCAGTCAAATGCTTCACAATCTCTGAGAAAATTTACAAATGGTGATTAATCGTCGACTTCCGCGAAGTCTGAGAACTCTAATATCTAGCTAAATCAGCAGAAAATTAAACAAAAAAAATGAAGATTTCCTCTTTTATTTTACCATTTGCTCTGGCGCAAGCACCAGCAGAATCAAAAACTTGTCCAGATTGTGTGGTACGTACAATTTCAGACTTTTTACACAAATAAAATATAAAAATAAAATGCTAAATTTACGCAAAAAGTGTGTCAAAAATAAAATACAGTCAGATGCTTTATATCGTTTATAATAAATGAAATGCTGGAAAATGTACAAAAAATAATAATATAATAAGCTATAATTATCACTAAGTTTATTTTTATTTCAAAATTTTCATACATTTTCATACTCAACGTATTTTTTTAAGTTTAACTTTTGTTAGCAAATGTTTTCGGAGAAGGAATTTTAAAGACCATAATAATTCATTTTTTTATTCATTTTGTATATTAATTTCGAATTTATTTCATTCATTCATCAGTTACGTAGTATAATAGTTAAAAAACAGATTACAAAAATATGCAGTCGAAAATATGTTCTAGAAAAAAGTTGAAAACATGTGGTTTTTAGCACAAAATGGGCGACTCGGAGTAGGCTTATCACCAGCAACTTTTTTAAATCTGACCGACTCTGACATAAAAAAGGTCGCCATTTTGTGCTAAAAACACATTTTCAACTTTTTTCTAGGACATATTTTCGCTGCATATTTTTGTATCTGTTTTTTAAACTATTATACAGTATAAATTTATACTACGTACTGATGATGAATGAATAACTCGAAATTAATATACCAAAATGAAAAATATATTATTAAGATACTTCTCGCCGCAACAAGTTGTAAAAAAGAATAATAATTCAATGCGTATTTTTAAGTACACAAAAGCAGACGTTTTGGTTGAATTCTTTTTTCACAATTTTGCAATTTCAATTGTTAATTGCAGAAATTCGAAAAAACGTCCAAAAAATAGAGTACACGCAAGAGACACATTTACTTGCTACTATGAGTCAATTTTCGAAATATGTCCCTAAATAAAATTTATTCTGATGTGACTCAAATTAAAAAATTATATCATCAGTAATTTTAAAAAAAATGTCACGAAATCTTACGGTTCCTTTATCATAGAATTTTTTAATTTTGGTAATAAAATAATAGCATTTTCGTTTTAGACTTTCGATGATGCCGCCCAAAACTTGGTGCAAATAAATGGTAAAATTGTTCAAACTTGGATGAACCTCCTCAACGATCAATGCACCAATATGTCAGGCAATGATTATAATTAACATAAAAACCTGCTTGAAACATTCGACAGGCTAGACGAGGCCTACGCATTCCAGTAAATTTCAGCGTCTTGGCTTTGAATAACCCTGACCGATATGAATCGAGCCAAAAATTGGATTTGAAAATATAGCCATAACCGAGCCGAAATAATTGGAGTTTTCTTGCTAGGGGAAGAACGCCTTGTTCATTTGAAGTCAAGATATTCTTGAAAAAGTTACCCAAATAAATAGTGAAGTAATTTTTTTTTACAATTTTTGGTCGTTAGTTCAAATGAGTACTGAGTGTAATTTTTTTAAAATTAGAAAATCAAAGTTGTCTTCGTCAATTTTTAAATTTTTGTTTTCATTTTTATTTACCTACCGTGCAGTTGAGGGGTAGATGGTCCAATGTTTTGAATTGTTGGTTATCTTTAGCAAAAAAAGGAAAAAATCCACCAATGATAAAACTTGATAAAATATTGGCCATTTAAAAAAAATGAGGATTGAAAACTCGTATTCAAAATCAGTGGATTTTTTGTTCGGTGAAATCTAAAATTTCCATTTCACATTAACTGCATTGAAGCAAAATTTTAAAAATTAATTTTTTTTTAAAAATTAAAGAATCAAAATNAATTATGAAATCTAATTAGAATTTAAACTTAGAAAATACCATAAAATTATCGAATAAAATTCGAAAAAATGGTGACATTTTTGGAAAATTTTTAAGAATCTTTGACGATAAAAAAAGCTAAAGTGACTTAGTTAGGGTTACCACTATTATATAATTCTTTATAGTTTCTGCACAAAATTGCTAAATCCTATCGAAAATGATTTTTTTATATAATCTATAATGAGGAAACCAACAACAAGTGTGTACTTTAATCGCTGATATTGGATTCACAAACTGGTTGAGCGTAGTTTTAAGTGAAGATTCAAAAACTTATTGCACTGGTTTGACGATGTGTACCGCAACTATTCTCCCAACTTTTTCTCAAGAAAGAGACGTCGTACAACACTGTGCACCATGTGTCGACTTTATGGACGATTTCTTCCTTATTGCTAAGGTATTTTTGTGATTTTTTTGGGGTGTGCAAAACAAAAACCACCTGCGAACCAAAAAAGGTTTAGGTCGACTCGACCTGCTTTCCGAGTCGAAATTTTCCGATCCCTGTTCACGAGTGTCTTAATTTTATTCAAAATATTGCATACATGTATTTATAATCTTAGAATATGACCCCTCGGAGGTGTCAGATTTTATTTCACATTTTTGAGGGTTTGCTGACTTTTTTTTGCTCAGATCTTAGAGAAAACCGGAGAGCCTTTTTCGAAAAAAGCTAATTTCGAGTAAATTAGGAGTAAAAAATGTCAACTATCTTTTGTATCAAAGTTCACAGGTCCTTCGAGACACTTTTTCTTTGGTTTGCTTTTTATCCCCGCTCTAAGTTATTTCTATTTCAGTACGATTCTCCTCATTTTGGACAAATCTATACCGAATTAACGAACGAAATTTGCACAAATATGCCAAATTCAACCGGCCAAAAACTTTGCTTCAAAGAACTCTCCGACCCAAAAACTCAAGAATCAATGAGAACTTTCTTAGCTGACCAAGAACCAAAAAATGCTTGCGAATACCTTTTTTTCTGCTAAGAATTAAAAAAGTTCAACTTCGATTTCATTTGAATAAAACTTCGATCATTGAGATAAATAAATTTTATGAAATTTTCATTTTTAGCTGTAGTTCATTGTTTATAAAGGTTCTGATCCAATAATTATCAGGTTCCTTTTTGGGTGATTCTAAACGAAAAAGATGCTTAATATCTACAAAGCACTCGAAAACCTTATTGAGTCAGATTTGAAACGATAAATAGTGAAAAATCAAAATTTCCTGATCCAAAATTTTCTTTAAAAAAAGATGTTGGACTTATTTTTGGCTTGTAATAAAATGCTTTTGAAATTTCTCGTTGAGAGTAAACTTCAAAAATAAGTTATTAAATTTTGACAAAAAATGATCAAAAAAAATGTGCCGACCATTTTTTATGTTTAATTTAATCAAACGCAATCTTACCATTCATTCAAAGAGTAGTTTCGTGTACTGAACAGATCGAACTGAACCTGTGAAAATGTTTTATAAATTAAAAAAATTTGCTAAAACTCTAATATAAAAGGTTTAAGATTGTACATATTTACATGTATAAGGATTACCGACCATCAGAGCTCACATCCTGAATATTTGAAAAAAGCAAAATCTGAGCATTTGATTGGTTGATCCTTTTTTAATCTGACCAATGAAATTGGCCTATTCCGCAATCCAGGCTTTTGATTGGGTGCTAATATCTTGCGTTGTTTGTTTCATTCAAATATTCAGGCTCTGTACTCTGAGGGTTGGTGATCCATATATTTTCTGCTGAACCAAATATGATCGAAATTTAAATTATTTTGACATTTTTTTTCAAACCTAAAAAACCGTTGCATCTCTATCATTAACTTGGAAATCTGAATATGCTGCTTATCGAATATTTTTAATTTCTACTACCCAAGAATAAAAAATAAAATTCGTGTCATTCACGACTTACTTTTTTGTTTTCTGCGACTTGATTTTCCTCTCCCAAAACTTTTGAGCTTCTCTAAATCTATTTTGTGGAACATTTTCTTTTCGTAAATTTTCTTTTCTGGAGAATTTCTGTCTCAGCGGGGGAGAAGCGGTCACGTGCCCAGAATCGGAACCATCATTGAAAGATACGGAATTCGGTCGAGTTAAAATAGGTCTATTTTTGGTCTTTTTCGGTTTTCTTTTTCGATTCCAAATAAAACTTGATCCAGTCGACGTTGACAAGTCTCCATCAGATTTTGACGCAGGAAAAGACTGAAAGTTATTGTTTTAATTTATGTTAAAATTAAAGTAATAATATAAAAATAACATTTTGAAATGTTAATCTTGTTCCGATTTGAACTTAAATTTTCAACTTTTTTAAAAAATCTATGAAAGTTATGAAAAAACGAAAAAGTACATTTTGTAAAAAAATTGTGTAAAAAAACTTTAGTATAAACGAAATTTTCAAATAAATCCAGGAAATATCAAGACATAAAAGTAAGCAAGCAAAGAAATAAAACTATTGGAATTTTTGTGACTTTATGGAATTCTAAAATTGTCCATCAATGAAATAAGGCTTAAAAATGCGGACGCAGATTCATCCTAAGTACGCCATCTTATTTTTAGTTACACTCGACCTGGTTTGAATTATTATGTAGGATTGTAAAAAGGAACCCAATTCCATCTCTTTTACAATCCTGAAAACTTAAATAATTTACATATTTAAATCAAAAAAATCTTCACTTCTGATTTCACTTTAGTTTTTTAGTCAAAAAATTTCATAACTTTCGGAAATTAATTGAATTATAATATAATTTGTATAGCTACCGTACATTTTGATATTTTTTCGAATTTAACGCTTGCAAATAAAGGTTTAGATTTTTATTTTGAAAATTTCAACAAATGCCGCGCTTAGATTGCTTGAAATTCGATTTTTTCTAATTATCGAAATTGAGTCTGCAGTTTTCTAGAAAACATAAAAAATTTATTTTTCTACCCTGAAAAAGTTAAATATACCAAAAAATCCCTCTTCAAAAGCCAATAAACGCTAAAAATATTTCAATTCTGAATTTCATTTAGACAAAATAAATTTTCATGAGCCCTCATTAGCCAAATAATATCACTTAGTCTAAATGATTGGCTTATGTTTTGATTCCCCACGTGTTAATTAGCTGATCACGACGTGAATTCGCGGGCATTCTTATCAGCCCCATAAAAATCAATCGGCTTTTGCTGAGCGGAAATGTGACATTTCAAAAAAAATAGCTTGATCCTGAAAACAGGAAACAAGGCAAAATTAAATTACGTTTAGCATTGGATTAGGTCAAATAATTGGACCAAGCCACACTTATCCGCGTGGACCAAGCTTGGCCGAGCAAACTGCAAATAAAGAATGCCTCAAAATAAGATTTTGGTTAATTTGTTAAACATTCTTTAACGAATTTTTACTGTAACTAAATGACGACAAATGTGATGATATGATTTAACAACGAGAATTAAATTAATTATCTTCGATAAGATGGCGGTAAAAAAACGTGGTAAATTTTACTCAATCCACTCATTATGATTTATGGAATCATAACAAATGTTTTATACAGGTGGAGGCCCAAAATCGCCGAAAGTTTTTTGCTAAAAAAAAGCGATATTCGGCACTTTCGGCGATATTGGCACTTTCGGCCAAATTGACACTTTTGACGGTATCATATGGGAACAGCAATAAAGTTTATCGTTTAAAAACCAAGCTGGCCGAGCGAACTGCAAATAAAGAATACCTCAAAATAAGATTTTGGCTCATTTTTTGAACCTTTTTTTAACAAATTTATATTGTAACAAAAAAGAAGACGAGTGTGATAATACGATTTAACAACGAAAATCCAATCAATTATCTATGATCAGATAACGGTTCAAAACGTTGTAAATTTTAGTAAATCAACTTATTGTGATTTACGGAATCATAACAAATATTTTATAAACATTTCGACTTATGAAATCATTCGAAATAATTAATTTGGTTTTCGTTGTCTGTTTGTTAAAGTGAATTTTTTCTTTGGAAATTGGTTTCGACCATTTTAAAAAATATCACAATTTTCACTGCCAATCAGCCATTTTAAATATTGTGGGTTTTTCAGGGACTCGGTTGAGGTAGGATGAGTTTTAAGACACGTTCCGCATCTGGGAAAAACGTTCATATATTTGAGCCAACGGCACATTAACAAAAATATCGAAGTGGAATTATGAAACATACTATTTTAACTGTTTTGACACAGGTTGACAAAATGTAACTTTCAATATTTATTTTTAGCTCGTGGTTAACCTCGTATACTAAATATTATTTTTATCTTTCCTTTTCATTTTTTTTGTATTTTTTTGTGCGAAAAATCTTGTTTATCTATTAAAATTATATTTTCAATATACGTTCACATCTGCTTATCTTACATGAATTTTGCTCACTTCATAATTTTCAAACATAAACATAAAAAATATTTTGCGGGACCGAGTGAAATTATGAAAATCTTCTGACTTGCTCAAATCAATTAATAATCAGTGATGATACGTAAAAATCGGGTTATAAAGTTTTTTGATTTGATTCCCATGTATTTTTATAAGTTGAAAAAAATTAAACACAAATTGAAAAACTAGATTTTTTTTGTAAAAACTTCGGTTTTGAAAATTTTCTAAAGCACTTAAAAATTTGTTTTTCAAAAAACCCATATAATTTTACAAGATATAAATTTGCAAAATTTTTTTCTCGCATCTCTTCTCGTTGCTGAAAAATTTTAAAATGAGAAATTTTCCTTTGATTTTAAAACACTCCTTTTTCTCGTTATTGTTTATGCAACATTCAGGCTTGTTTTCGCTTTTAAAATATATTTTTGAAACTTTCAACAAAAATTATATAAAAACATTTCACTAGCAAAAACAAGGCTCAATGTTGAAAATTTCAAACCAGGATGTGACCAAAGTTATGAAATCTTCATGCAAATTTCACTAAATTTGTATTTCCAGTGGAAATTTTCCACCCACAACCCGTTAGGTAAATTTTACCTGGTAAAAACATAAATCAAATTATCTGAATATTTTAATTTTTATTCGTAATAATCAAAGTAACTGAAAAGTTTTTTTGTCATCAGTTTGGAACGTAAGTTGACCAGTAGATTTAAATCAAATGACTACAAACGCTCCATCAAATTAATAACTTGACTTATCTTGTCCGGACTGTACACATTACAAAACGTGTCTTCAACGTTTTAGAAAAAGTAGTAATTATGAAAAAATACCGGAAGTCATTTTAATTCTGGTGAACAATCCACAGCATGTCACATTTTGGCTTGCGATCTTAGTATTTGCTTGGGTGTTTAACTAATTTGAATTCTCATTGACCAATTGACGGTGTCAATCAGTTTCGAGCAAAGTACTAAGATCGCAAGCAAAAATGTGACATGCTATAAATATGTAATTGTAAGAGGGTTGTGGTTTACAAGTTGTGGTTATCAAATGTTGGAAAATTTCTAGCGACCAAACTAAAATTATAGTTTGAGCAGTCCAGAAATCTGTTGGTTAATTTTTTTAGATTTTGCTTCAAATGTAAAAAAATTGCATGTAACAAAAAAAAATCGATTTAGGCACCCTCGGGAAAAAAAGATCGATTTCTACAACGTCCATACAATTAGAATAAAACATACATTTTATTAAAATCAAAAGCTGAGGGAACAACTGTGTAGGCTTCGTTTTTGCGATGATCTCCTCAGCTTGATCCCAGAGTCCCAAATATTTTCAGAAATTTCACAATTTTCTCAAAAATTAAGTTTTAAAAAAAATGCCATAATTTTTTTAGAGGCGCTTTGGAGTTTTGATTTTCGAGAAAAATCTAGAAAGTGTCTGAATTTTCATAAAAACTGTCCTCTATACATTTTCAAAAATGTTTATATTTCGAGCTCGAGTAAAGACTACCGTCCGGACTACCCTCTTAAAACATTGCTAATACCTAAACAACTCGATTTATATTCTTAAATCATGGCAAGATTATTGACCAATTTAAAGTGCTCGCAATAATCTCGAATTTTACACCTAGAACCCCCCTAGTTAGAAGTGACATTTATGGTGACTGATAAGAACCATATTATGAAATTTCAACCGAGAATAACCAAATTATAAAATTTGAACTGAAAGTGATAGTTTCAATAACTGATTATAACCACATTAAAATTTTAACCGGAAGTAACTTTTCTTTAACAAATGACGATTTATTTTGAGAAAATTATTATTTAGAAAGCGAAAAATTACATATTTGAACTTCATATTCAAATTTTCTGAAATTTATCCAATTTCAGTGATGCTCTTAAACTCTAAAGCCATGTTCTAACCCTGGTTCCAAGGCAAACAATCGAATCATAGGCTTATCACCTAAGTCAATTTAACACCAAGCTAGATTATTTCTCTGAAAAACATTCGTACGTTTCAAATAGTTCAAATCTAGGTCAGAGTCTGACCTCGTCTGACCACGAACATCACGCAAACGACAAAATACATCCCTTTAACGGGTTTATAGTGATTTAGGGTCGCTTATTCACCTGTACATTATTTTTGAGTCATATTTATTGTATTTGATAAAATATTAAAAATACCAAAAAAATTTAAATTTGTGGATTTTCCGTCCGGTAGTTTTTACACAAAATTAGGATTTTTCGTAATAAATTCGCCGAGATTTTTTTTAAGAAAGGTTTTGGCTTTAAAGCGCGCTACAAAGAAAAATCTCGGCAAATGTATTACGAAAAATCCTAATTTTTGGTAGAAACTACCGGTCAGACAATCCGCCAATTTATATTATCTGGGATTTCTAATATTTTATCAAATACAATAAATATGACTCAAAAATTGTGTACAAGTCAAAAAGCGACCCTAACTCACCATAAATCCGTCAAAGAGATATCAGTCTTTCAGATGGAAATTCTAAGTTTTTCAAAAATCATGCCATATCAAAACCCCTCGACAGTGAAATTTCAACCTACATAAATTACTCATGTGTGTTGCAAAATAGGCAACAAAATTATTTTTATTGTAAGTTGACTCACAGATAAATAATGTGTTGAGGTTGTAATTTGACGATCGAAGAGAAAACTAAAGCACATTTCATATTTTGAAGCGAATCTCCAAAAATAAGAAAAAAAATTACTTTTAACGGTCATTATTTTCAATATCACGAAATTTCATCTTAAAATCATGTTGAACTCAATTTGATAAATCGAAACGTTGGATGAAAATGTTTGAACACGATTTTTGTTGTCAGATTTCACATTATAAAAATTATGCAACTACATTTTTTGTGTCGAATTTTGATCCAAATAATGTCGAGCACATTTTTGATGTCAAATTTGGGTATTAATGTCTGCCACAGCTTTGGTGTGAAATTTCAATCCATTAATTATTTTTTAATGAAATTGTGGCATAGCAAAAATAGTCCAGCAGTAATTTTTACTACGAACTTGTATTCATTATTTTTGCTGTTTAACTGATTCGTCGATTTACGAGCAAATCTTCTAATCATCTACAAAATACATGCGTTGTCTCTTTTGCCCAAGTTCAAATCTATTTTGTGCCATTTTGAGCAAAATCCGCTAATCCTGTTATAGAAGTTCTAATATGTAATACCTCCGTTTATTATGTCATCACATTGGTCTGTTGTATTGGTCTAATTTTTATTCAATATAGATATGTTTTGCCCCGGGATCGTAATCGATATAGATACAATTGCTTACAGCAGGGGCCGCAGTAGTTCTTATTGATAGAAAATGTATGAGCTCGTGGGGAGTTGTCATTTTTGCTTACATATTTTGGTAAATTTATTTTTTTCTCAGGGATCATCAATTTTGGTGGCGCTGTGGAGCGATTGTTATTAACATTTTGTATCTTGATGTCTTAATTTTTTCCGACCTGTTTCCGTGGGTTAACGAGCTCAGCTGCCGCGAATGCAAAAACCGACTTCAAAACAATAACAATATTTCATGAAATATTTGATCTTACCCTCCGAAGCTACAGGGAAAAAAGTTCGCCGAGGCACGAGAGCCTTTCAGAAGCTATGCTTTGAGCGTGGTTTACAGAAGAGAGATTTTTGAGATCAACCTTCAATTTTTCCTTTATGATCAAGTTGAAGAGTTACATTTTCTATCTCATGGTAGGCTGCAGGAAATGTTGTTTATCTAAATAACTGCACAGTGCTCTGTTCTACTCAATACTTGTGTCTGATTGTAATAACTTTTGAAAACAAAAATTATTTCTAATTAGTTAAAAATATTCATGAAAAAATCACATTTTTAAGGAAAAATTTGTCAGATTTATTGAAATTATTTTGATGATCATTAGAATATCGAAGCAAATATGTATAAGAGTGCCACTCTCGCATAATTTTCACAAATTAAATATTTTTCACAACATATAATTTTCACTCCCATAAAAATATTTTTGCTCCAGATATGTCCAAGATGCTAATTTTATTGAAAATTGTACTCAAACCACTTTCCTAAAAACGGCTTATTTGAAAATTTAATTCCAGTATTGAGTCAAAAATTAACTCGTCATAAAATTTGAACTATATTCCGAAAAACTACTAGGTTATATTTTTAGATACACATTGTTGAATTTCTAAAGAGAAGTTTCTGCGTGTTCACCGAATATATCCCTACTTGAAAGGGTTAGACCTAGGTTAGGAAACTTGTGTCCGGTGTACACCTTATTATTATGTAGACTAAATATATTCCTATATTGAAGGGTTAGACCTAGGGTTAAGGAACTTTGTCCAGTTGTACACCTAATTTTTAGTGTACACTAAATATATCCCTATCTTGAAAAGGTTAGACCTAGGGTTAGGAAACTTGTGTCCAGTGTACACAGTTGAGAAGTTTTTGTCAATAGAAAAAAATCTATAGATTATAATAGAAAAATAAATCTTCATTGGTTCAGCCGTACAAACAAATCTCAAAAATTACTAACCCTATATTTTTCTAATTAAAAAAATTTTAATTTCTAACTTTTCAAATAGTCTAATTTTTTTTAAAGTTTTATTATTTTTACATATTTTAAAATCCTACCTTAATTTTTAAAAAATAATATTTTGTCGTTTTGTTTCCTTCTTATTTATTTTTCTGAAATGTTCTGAATTTTCTTTACATGTACATTTTTATGTTGGAAAGTATTTTTGAAGGTTTAAATAATTTTTATGAAATTCTACTTATCCTGGGATTATCCGGGGATTATTAAAACACACGGAGTGTATAGTCTAAAGGGCAGCCCATATCTTTTGGACTGAAAATTCTATTGACTGAATTTTACGATTTTTGATCTCCACGTAGCTTGTTTAATTATATAAAAAATAATAATTAAAAAAAAATTCGACATTCTGGGTTTTTTTATAAAAAGTTGAAATAAGCTTATTTTTAGTATATATTTTATATATATTTATTTTAAGTATATATTTAAGTAAATATTTAAGTATATATGCCGACCCCTGCTATAGACTATAGAATAAACCCTACCTATAGTCTATAAACCCTTTTTTCTAAGTGTCAAAAAAAATATTTTCTGCTCTAGCACTCAAACGGTTAAATGTTTGGTCATAGTTTATAATACCGTATCCAGAAACATTCAACTTACGAAGAAGTTCCATTGAAAATTACCCCAAAAAGCTAAAGTGCATGCAAAAATAGTTTGTCATGTAACATGTAACAAAAATACGACTTTCCGTGACTGGAATAGCAGAAAATAGTCTTTTTCGCCATCTTTGATACATTTTTAGTGCGAAAATCAAATAAAATTAGAAAAATATTTTTTCACCTTTGAATTGCACAGATTATGAGCAAGTTTGAAACGTTTCTTAAATAGGACGAAAATACAAACTTAAAAAAATATTTGCTCCTGGTTAACCTCATTTACCGGTTGGTTCAACATGCTATCAAAAAAAAATCTAATTTTTTTTTCAGAGATTACGATCTATCATATCAGAATTTTATAGTTACTTTCTATGTCTATGTCGAGAGTAATCAACTATTCAAAAAGTCCATTTTTCCTATAAAACCCCCGTTTTTTGGGTCCACGGGTTGGCTAAATTCAATAATAACTAAAAACCGTTATTTTTACAGTTTTCATTGTAAATTATTTTTTCATTGGCCCAGCAAGAAATATGTGTTGTAACCGATAGTTACTAGGATATTTTCATACGATTTGTAAATTCTTCGCTCAAACTTTGACAGAAATGTCCCAAAACGGAAGGAATATGAACATTTCAAGATAGCACTTATCGACGGATTTTAGTTTTCAAACGTTTTCATTGAGGAATAATTTGGGCAGTTTTTGGATATAAAATCCGAAATATTTAAAGCTTAATACCACGATATCGTACTTAGATAATACTTAGTAGATATGACTGTATATTTTTTAATAACGCTGCAACGCCGAAATGACGCCAAAAAGCCCAAAAAACTTCAATATAAAATTTTTCACCAGCTTTTGTGGTTTCCAAAATATCTAAAGCTTTCTATCAAGATATCGTAACTAGATAATACCTAGTAGAATATAACTGTATATTTTCAATAACGTTGAATAGCCAAAATGACGCCAGAAAAGCCCCAAAAACTTTAATATGAAATTTTTCAGCAGCTTTTGTGGTCTGTGAATATCTGATGATAAGAATCGTTAACTGAAATTACAAATATTTTTTTCATCTCGTAATACTTCGCCAAGGGCCACCAGTATAAATTATACTCCCAAAAGTTCAGAATTAAATTATCGAATAAAACCTGTATTTTGACCATGAATTAGGGATCTGATGCAAGATTTTATAAGGATTTCAAAAATTGAGGTAGAAATTATTTTTGACTTTCGTTTTTCAATATCGGCTGATTCAATCTTGAAATTTAAATAGGCCTGAATAGGCTCAAAAATTTTCCGAAAATTGAGTTTTAAATGATAACTCTCAATTTTTTGTTTTAGTCGCATTTTTTACTTTGAAACACATGAAATATCTTTTTTGAAAATTGTAGGTCGTTTTTTATGATTTTCGCCTATCGATATTGACTCAAACTAAAAAGCCTTCAAACATCTGCAAATGCATTTTGAAATGTGTATTACGGTGGACTCCTGGTCTATATCCCTTTATCACCTTTTGATTAATCTAATAGATGTGGGCTGAAAAGAAGAGAAAGCGGCCTCATGAGTGGCTAGAAGGGGTATTAGGAGTGTTAGGATTGGCTGCCTCAACCCACATCTATTAGATTAATCAAAAGGTGATAAAGGGATATATTTATTGATTTTCATTATTTCAGCTTTTAAGATCTTGTATGTCTAGCACATTTTTAGCTGAAAAATATAAATCATCAAATATTTATATACGTAGACTAAGGTAGGCACGGCAAAAATCGACCATCTCCGATTTTATTTATTTTCGCAGCACTTTTAGTTCCTCTGCTGAAATTGACCCAGAAAAAATTTTGGAAAAAAGTTATGTACTGTTTTCCAAAAAATTAACATTTTCGAAAAAAATTGCCTATCATTTGGCTTGAAAATATTTCTGAATTTATTTCGAAAATTCCAAGCCAAACGATAGGCAATTTCAAAAACGGTTTGTGAAATTTGAGAGGGTTGCAGGCTGTTTTTTGTTGGTGTTTGTACATCAAATTTAAATGAGAATCCGTTACAAAAATTTAAGCCCACATACCGCAACTTTATTTTACCGTGCCTACCATAACGTAGACCAGTTGGCCTCGCAATATTTATAGTGTGAAATTTCATTCATCGGTCAAAAAAACGGGTTTTGATTTTTTTTTAATTTCGAAATAGTTTTCCTAAGGACTAAAGCTAACTTCGATTATGATAGTTAATTTATTCTTGACTAATTTCCTAAGAGTTGGTTCAACAAATATTATTTTGCTTATGCGGAAAAAAGACCATTTAACATGTTCAAGAACAGGTACAGCGGGTAACAAATAACCTCCAGATTTAATTGTTGTCTTCAAACATTCTCACGCTTTTGTAAACTCGATCAATCTGAGTCTATTATTGCTCAAATGGTAAGGAATTTTGAGCAAAAAACACACAATTTTTGCCTCATTGTATACTCTGAATTCAGTACTTGAACCACAGAATGTCCTGAAAACTTGTCTTCTGAGTCTTAGTGGTTTTTTGGCGAGCAAAAATAGTTCCCTTTCAAAAATCTAAATAAGAAGATTAGGGTTTTAGCTGACTTGCTAACCAAAAACCTCGGCAGTCTAAAAGATTTATTTTTGAAAGATTATAGACACTGAATCGGGCGGGCGGCCCCCCTATGAGATAATAAAACGTGAGGATAGATATAAAATAGAACTTCATAATTGAAAATATGGAAAGCATTACGTCGTAATATTTCGTGGTAAAATCATGCATAATAATTTGTTTTTCAAATAATTTATTCCTTATCGTACGAGATGAGCTTTTATTGGAGGTTTTAAACGATTAAAAGTGGTTGACGCACTTAACCCATACCTGCGACCGATGTTCCATTACCCAACTGCACATCTGTGTTTTGAGACACAGATTCAATTTTATAAGAACTACATGTATATTTTTCAAAAATCTAGATTCTGCAAGGTAAAGTTTTGAAACTTTTTATTCGTACTAAAATTATAAGCACGAAAATGAATTTTTTCAAACGTTAGCCTTAATAAAATTTATAATACAGGGGGAGGCCCAATATCCCTATATGACCTTTTGATTAATCTGGGAGATGTGGGTTGAGGGAGCCAATCCTGACACTCCTAAGACCCCGTCTAGCCACTCATGAGGCCGCTTTCTCTTCTTTTCAGCCTACATCTCTTAGATTAATCAGAAGGTCATAAAGGGATATAGAGGTAACAATAGAGGGAACAAAAATAAAGTTGTTTGTTTGAAAATGATAAACGCCTGGGCGTTCAAAATGACGTAATAATCTGAAAAGTTCTTCAATTTAATAAGTAGTTTTACAATAGGTTCAAATGACGGAAAATATCATAATGTGTGACATTTATTACTCCACAAAATGCAATCAAACAAAAATTCAACGGAGTAGATTTCTAAAATTCATTCATAAATATGACGTCATTCATGACGCACTCGAAGTAATTTGTAATAAAAACCAAAGACCCACGCGAATTTGGTGATATTGGCTCTTTCAGCGATATAAGCACCGGAAGGATTTTATCTTAAGATCGTGCAAATGTGTAGTTTTTTCGGCAATATTGGCAAATTCTGCGATATTGGGCTGGCATGCCGCGGCAATATTGGGTCCCCCCTGTAATTAATGTATGTAATTATTACTAATTCAATTTAGATTTTATGGTCTTTTTCTTACAATTACGCTATTTTCAAAGCTACAATTAAATGGACTACAATTAAAAGTATATTAATAAGTTTGAACCGCCCAATCAGAGTGGAAGGTTTTTATCAATGAAATGTGGCACCAGGGTTCGAAAGATATTTTTCTCGTCTGCTGAAGTGACTCATCATTTTTTTCGGAAATATCGATGGAAAAAATATTTTTCTTGGGCGTTTTGAAAAACTGAAAAGTTCATGGAAATGTTTTACCTTTATTGTGAGAACAGATAAAATTAAAAGGTTTCTTTCAGAAATACACGAGACTACCTTCCCAAGCTTGTAAAAGAGAACGATTTTGCGTTGATTTTCTTCCCCTTTTTTCCTTATCTTTTGTTTAAACCTACGCATGAAAGGGGAACGAAAATAACTCATATTTAAAAGCCTGTTCCCAACGTTCTATCAAACTCACTACACCCAAATATTTTATCACGCGCAACTACAATTATTAATAACAAGAAGTTTAAACGTCACGTGTGAACCGATATAATTATGGCCCATAATTTATGGGCTTCATTCCGAATAACCTAAAAGTAACATTGTTGAATTACATAACATAACTGAATTATTAATGAAGAGAAGTTTAGACATTACTCATGAACCAATAAGATATTATCCAATAAGATATTCACCAATGAAACACTTAAAGTGGGAAACAATATTTCTTTCCTCAACACAATTTGTGTCAAGTTGACCACAAACTTTAAATTTATTTCGAATTGTCAGTTTTCGCCTCCTCAAACTAACAATTAGGGCGATGTGTTCCAGTTAGGGTGTTCCAGTTAGGGATGTTCCAGTTAGGGCGCTATGACTCATAGACTATGACTCATAGCCTATGACTGTAGTATATTGTGATTCGGAACACATTTCTAGACATTTCTCACTCGAAATTGTTATCATTCATAATTAAGTGAAATAATTAGCTGGAATTTTTTTTTATTATTTTCAACGAATTGAATTGATTAAATAATAAACTATTGTTGTTGAAGCAAACTAACGGATACGTAGACCATAATTGGATTTGTAATTAACAATAACTACATATAAAACACGTGTAAAACAAAGGATTTTTGAGTTCAATCTGATTTAAATTGCAAATGATGACATACCAAAAACAGCAAAATTGAATAAAAAATTGGGTATGTACATAAAATTTTCAAATCGCGAATTTTCAAATAATAACGATTATTGGTTAACTCGTAGTTTTTGCACCATCAATGGTGCAAGGGCCTTTAATCGCAATTTAGACCCTAATCATGTATAAATGAAAATTTACAAAGTGATCGATCAACTATTTGAATAATTGACGTTTGTGCGTTTTTTTTTCGAAAATTTTTACTGTATTACAGTACTTATTTTTGCAAAAAAATTTAATCATCAAGAAAAAGCCTTTGAGCGGGACCAAAAAAAATTCTAAGACTTTTTTCTCATTACACCATAGCCCAAAAGTGATCAAGTGACCGTATATTCAGGAATAGGTTGACCAAAAATAGTACTGTTTTTTTTTCAAAAATTACTTAAATCAGTTTTTGAAAGAAGTGAAGTGGTTCTTAGAAGTTTTTAAGACTTTTTCCCCATTACACCAAAGACCTAAAATGATCACGTGACCTTCAAATTAGGAAATAAGGTTTTGATGAAAGTAAACAAATAGTGATCAAATTACGCCGAAAAATTTTTTGGGCCAATAAACACATAATTTAAGAGTTTTGAACATAATAATATTTTCCAACACGTCACGTGATCTTATTTTTCGAAAATAAGGATTTATTTATGACATATTTCAAACCTTATTTTTGAATTATTTCGTCACGTGATTTTATTCGGACTTTGATGTAATGAGAAAAATGTCTTAAAAACGTTTAAAGTTGACCCTGGAATTTTTTTGACGTAATTTGAGTGCTTTTTCAAATTACTGTACTATGTTATTTTTCAAAAGTACTCAAATCACGTGGAAGCCCCTTAAAAGAATCGTAACGAATTTCTAAGACTTTTATTGCATAACAGTATGGCCTCCGGTTTAAATAGATCATTTCTAGAAGTCAAAATTTCCGTAATACTGATTACAGAAGAATGCGTAGGCGAAAAAAAGGAGACAAGAAATTCACGAGAAATAACTTATTCCAAAAAATTTAAGACTCATTTATACTGAGAATGATGATAAAAACATTAAATTTTTTTTGCAGATGCAAACTAACAATTGGCGACGGTTTAATATTTTAAATTTTAAATGTCAAATTAACCCTAAATTCGTGTTATTTATGCACTTGTTTTGTGAGAATCGTCGAAATGAGAGAATTTTTAATTTCTTCTTCACATTTGAATGATTTTATAAATTTTTTAACAAATTGTTTTATGGCTGTAGAAAATTCTTTGAATAATATGATTATATATTGAAAAATATTATGGTGAATAATGAATGTTCGGTTATAATGCTCAATTTAAGCGCTGCACCATTGATGGTGGCAGAAGACAACTACGGGTCCAGAGATTGTCGGCCACTACGGGAGTTAAGGGCCACTAATACAATATATATCAATTACGGGCCCCCTGGTCATTTTTGCCACTTTTTCGGTCAAAGTTGATACTATTAACTATTAAACTGAGAGTTATTAAACAATTTCAGTGATATCAGAAAAAAAATAAAAAAATGGTCCAATTTCAACCAATTATCAGATATTTGTGCTCAGTTTTAGCTAGATAAGAACAAAATTGGATGAGTCGTTTTCAAAATCCGAATTATATAAAAATTTTGGCTAAAAAGTGGCAAAATTGAGCACGGGCCACGTAATCGATGTAGTCAAAATTTATGTGGATGTACAACTAGTAACTAGTAACCATTATTATTTTTTCTTCTCATTTTATATGTACAATTATTTATAATTCATTTGTGTCAAAATTATGTTTTCCGAGAACTATTTCGTCAAAAATATATTTTATTATTGCAAATCTACGTAAAAATTTATTTTATCATGTTGATTACGAAACCGGAATTGCTATTCAATTTGCGGTAAATAATAACGATGGCATTCAAGGTTGCCCAAATAACTCCACTGCCAATGACGAAAAACGTTTAAATCCCACGATGAATTTCTATAAATTCATTATCTGAATATTTCACAGTCGCAGAATTATCATTAACATTTTGAAAATAATTTTGGAATTTATGTCGTAACTAAGATTCCGATCAAAATATAGGCAAAATTCAGAATGTTCAATTCGGAAAAACTTTTGGGTGAAATTGTGATATGTTTAATCAACGAGAAGTCTACTCGACTGATCCTCGATAAGGCAGTATCTACTACACCGATTACTACCACACAAACGTAAACGGCATGCCTAAGCGAGTTCCATGCTTATCGACACTTTCAAAGTCCATTTATTTCCGATATAAAATAAAACTAAGTCGAAAAGATAATAGTCTGATTTTTAGTTTAAGTTTTGCCTGATTTTAACCACGTTTTAGCCGTTTCACTTTTTTCAAACGATTTTCAAGTTCAGGGAAGAATTGACGAACTATAAGTGATGATCTTAACTTGTAGACTTTAGAAGTTAATCTGTACCCAGACTCGATTTCCGGCAAGTAGTGAAAAATTCTTATAAATCGAGCCATATACATTGTATATAAGCAAAGTTTCATTATTAACATACACTTTTTATTATTTTTTAATACAATTCAGCCAATTTGCTATACAATTAAAATAAAATTGTGTTTTTTCGATGAATAAAAAGGCATATAATGGGGATAAGAAAGAATAAATTCGCGAAAATGACCTCCAGTGACATGTCATGACACACAAAAGTGCAATAATAATTTTAATTCAAACGTTTATTCATATTTTAAACTACCGCATAGTGAATTTCAAATGATTATTTATAACTCTATTCAATAATAATTATATGTTTTTCACAAAATTCTCTGGTAAAATGACTGTTAAATTGATGTGAAATAATTCATTTCCGGTCAAAGTTCAAGGCCAATTTCAAGTTCATCGTAGAGGCTTGTCAGTACCCTCAAAAGAATCGGAGAGGTCGACTTTCAAATGAAAACATTAGCAACTATGAGTCAATTATGTACTGAACAGTCACTAGAGAGCAAATAATGGTCAAATTTTTGAGATCTCACAGGGGATTGTTGCTCTCTGGCGATCGTTCAGTACATATTTGACCAATAGTTGCTAATATTTTCATCAAAAAGTCGAGCCTTCCGATTCTTTTGAGGGTACTAACGAGTCTCTACGATGAACTTTGAAATTAACGGTAATTTGATATACCGTACACAATATACGGTATTTTGAAAAGTACTCAAATTACATAAAAAAACTTTGAGATGAACTTGAAACGTTTTTAAGACTTTTTTCTCATTACACCAAAGTCCGAATAAAATCACGTGACGAAATAATTGAAAAATAAGGTTTGGAATATGTTATAAATAAAGCCTTATTTTTTGAAAAATGAGATCACCTGACGTTTTTGGTAAATTTCGTTATGTTCAAAGTTCTTAGATTATGTGTTTATTAGTCCTCAAAAATTTTCGGCGTAATTTGAGTACTATTTGTGTACTTGAACCAAAACCTAATTTTTTTTAATTTAAAGGTCACGTGATCGTTTTGAGACTTTGGTGTAATTAAAAAAAAGTTTAAAAAACTTTTAAAGAACCTCTTCCCTTTTTTCAAAAAGTGTTTTAAGCAATTTTTGAAAAAAACAGTACTATTTTGGCCAACCTTATTTCTTGAATATACGGTCACGTGATCATTTTTGGGCTATGGTATAATAGAAAAAAAGTCTTAAATTTGTTTTTTGATTACGATCAAAGGTTTTATTTGGTGATTCTAAAAATTTTTNTAGTGGTCAGAAAGTGAGTTTCAAAAACCCTCATTTTCAGCACTAATTTCGTTTTTGAGCATAATCAGCTCATTTTTTTAGTTTTCTTGTGGGAAGGATCGTACTCACATAAAAATTTGCTATTTTCTGAAAAATAAATTTTTTGAAAAAAAAATGTTCAAAAATTTCGAAAAAATTTGACAAAAAAAATGCGTAGGCGGAACACTTTGTTAGATGAAAATCATTTTAATTTAGTCATTTTAATTTAAAATTAGAATTAGTGACCGCTGCGTCACCCTATTATGTCACATAGTCTATGTGTGTGTTCTGAAACACTCTCGTGGGGTGGGGGAGTAGGACATTCGTGCAGGTGGGGTTAAAAAATTAAAAATATAAACGTTCGCAGGAATAACACTTTTATTGAAGATAAAAAATAAAAAAATAATTTTCACATTTTTTTTCTTTCATATCGCTCTGAAAAATGTACCAATTCTGCGGATGATGCAAACCCTTTTAAGTGTTAATCGATACTTTATAACTGATCTTGTGATTAATGTTTAAGCGTCGTAAAATGCGATTAAATGGTGAATGGTACACTACTTGCGGAAATCGAGTCTACGAGTTAAAATCAATTAAGAATATCGATTATAATAAATCTAAGATGTAAGGTAATTATAAATTTCAGAAAAAAAAACTGCCATTTTTTGAAAACAAAAAGTTTCTTTTAAAATTTTTGACTCTAATCAAACCCAATTCTAAAATCGTCATTTGTGAGAGGAAACATGACTATTCATTTGGCCTCAATATGCCGCTGATTGGCTGATTTGACTACGCAAAAGCCAACGCAGAATATGGTCTCTTATAAGTATCATGCAAAGCAGAAAAAAATAACGTACCTATAACGGTACGTACCTATAACGGTACGAATAGAATTTTTTTCCGCTCTAGATTTTTAGATTAATCTCAAACAGTTCATATTAGCCTAGATTACGGACTTTAACGATTAACTTTTGCAAAAACAACTTTTTAAAATCCGAAAATTTAACGAGCGATGCATCAATTTCCAAAAACTTGCCGAAACATGTACTTTGTGAAACAAATTTTTGTTCCAAAACCAGAATCACATCCGCTTTTACTTAAAAAAGAACCGTCGCTAAAATTGGTCTAAAACATTTCTAAAATGTTGTTTAGTGCACACTGTATTTAGTGTAGCTAACGATCAGATAGAACTATTATGAATTCGATAAAGATTAGCTTCAGAAATGTCAAGCCCAGACGAAATCAGGCTTTTGGATGATCCTTTTAAAAAAGTTCAAACTTTTTTCTAATCTAAACTTTAGATTTTGAGTATTCAGTGACCAAGTAAAATAAGGTTTTTTGAGCTTTTATATTTTAAAGTATTAAGAAATTGATTATCCGATTAAAAGTGAATAAACTTGGTTTGGGATTTTATTGGACGAAACGTTAAAAGGTGTTTTTATAGATTAGGAAACTTCTTGTCGCTATAAAAAGCTTTTCTCCAATTCAATTTGCGAGAAAATAAACTTCATTTTAGTACGATTGTTAAAAAATATGAAATCTCCTCTGACGCTTTGATAATTCTTTATAATAAAAATGTATAGTGTGTAAAATTTTGTTCTGTAATCCCGGCCTGAGAACTACTGGATTAGTTCACCGCGCCCCTTAGTTATCGCGCTGTATTCTCCCAAAACTCGCTGTGCCATAATCAAAACAGTCAACTAAGTGGATTCCAGTGATCCCAGAAAAGTGAAAATTATTTAATTAAATCAGAAATTTTTTTCTTTTATTTGAAAATAATAAGTGCAAATAATTAGTGCAAAAATGATAATTATCACCAAAATCATAAAATAGCTCTTATGGATGTGGTAGATTGTCGGGTCAAGGGTAAAATGTAAAGTGCTGACATAGACATCATAATTATTAACAAATATCGGTATTTTGAAAACATATGGTACCATCTGATATATAATTTCATTTGGTGCAGTGTCAGCAAATTTTATATGCATTTGGAACTAATGGCATATCTAGTTTTTGCATTTTTTTTTACATTTTCACTTTTTTACATTTTACCATTGACACTAGATTGTCAACTCACACAGACTGGCTTTCAGTTACTGTACTGTCAGTTACAGTATGTGTCAACTCACTAAAATAACATCAATTTATCTGGACTTGACATGATTGTCGACAATTTTCAATTCAAATCGATAGGCATCAACTCACATAAGTAACTCTTGTTATTTTATTTGTAAATTTCTTTATTAATAATTTATACATATTTTATGTTACATAAAGGTTCATATGGTATATCCCATGAATTATATCGAAAATGATATCGTCCCGAGCAAAATTTTGTTTTATTTTTCCGGAGATTCGCTTTTAGAAATAAAATGCGTCATAGTTGCCTCGACTACTTAACGGGGAAATTGATGATTAATTACTAATGTGTGTAGGTTGTAATTTAAATTGTCGCCGAGTGCAAGTTAATTATACGCGCCTTTCGTGGACGTACCCCCACGCGTCATTTAGTGATTTTCAACGTTTTGTTCTGAAGCTGAATATAACTTGCTTGAGTTTTACATGTTCTGAGGACCACAAGGATATTTGTTGATTTTTCGAAAAACGTAAAAAAAGTTTTTTGTATGATCATACCGGTATTTTAACCTGTAAAAAGTCAATTTTTCCGACTTTTATCTGTTCAATTTCATTTGAGGCATGTATTAACATAATTTTCTGATTTTTTGTGAGCATACGCTTACATTGTTAGTTAGAAAAAGAGTTATGCGCTCAGATTATATCTTTTTTCGTTTAATTTGCCTACAATCCTGGCATAAAGTCTCAAAATGCTGTTTTTGGTACTCTGAGCGCTAGTCTTTCATTTGGGCACAGTTAGCAAATTTTTTCGCTGCGAAAAAGCACTTTTTAAAAATTGCGCGAGTTTCATGATTTTCATGCGTCCATATTTGCTACTTACTATAGTTATGGTTTATGCGCGTCAATAGTTTGCTTTCGAAATAGTGGATTTTATTTATCAACCGAAGAAGTTTCAGAATTTTTTTTTCGAAATTAAAATTTTTTATTCACTTTTTTAAGATTTGAATTAAGTGAACTCATGCAAAAAATCAGGCGTAACGGGATTTCATTTGAAGTTACAGCTAGAGGAATTTACTTAAGGAAAAAGTAGGAATTTGGGAATTTTTTTAACATCGAAAATTTTTTTTATTTTTTGATGAACCGATAACAAAAATGAGATGAATAAATAGCTTTACATGTCCTGAGAGCGGAATATAAAGTACGAGTGTGGGTCGCCTTAAAGCGAATCTCGCAATTAATCTTCTTGCGACGGGCATTCATTTGCGAATAACAGATATATCCGCGTGCTAATATAAATAAATATGTAATGCACTTTTGTACAACTAATTAAGACGAAAATATTTTGGTCCCTGTAAAGCCACGACGAATTCATTTTATAACTGGCTTTCAAAACTTGATGATATAGCAGCTGACTAGCAGTGCTGAGCCTCAGATGAATTTGTTAAAATTCTTTGTTAATCATTCGATAATTATTGTATTTGTTTATATCTTGGGTGCAAATTGAATTCATGATTTGTTTATTATTTTGATAATGAATCAAAGAATGAATATTTTATTTTAAGATTATGGACACGTTACAAGTTTTTTACGAGTTCAGTCAGATTCTAATCTTTTGATTGGTTGCCATTATTTGAAATTCGAGAGTAAAAATAATAAAATTATTAATAACTTTATCATGTCCGTTCGATGTTAGTATTGGAACAATCGGAATCACATGATTCTTACAACAGCGTTGACAACACGGTTTTTACAAAATAGCTGAAATTTATTACATACACAATTATTTGATTTGATTCAATTGGTTGAATCAATCACCCAATTATTGACACCAACAGTTTCTGCACTCCATGGAACATACTCACATGTCACACAGTATATCTCTCGAGTTGACGTTGTCAAGTAACTGATCGCTTAAGGGGGGTATATCTGTCTGTTAAAGAAAGGCCTTAGAGGCATTAAAAAGTGCTCCAATTGATACAGGGTGATATTAAGTGTACTAGAACCATTCAGTTCACCAAAAATATTTCGAAATTTTATGTAATTTTCTTCGTTTTTTTTAATAATTTTTAAAAGATGAAGTTAAAAAATAACGTTGGCCCGAAATTTGACCCAACATAAACTGTCAAAAGTATCGCCGTTGACCATGAAGGCCAATTCCTCATTCAGGTTTCACTGGCTTGTTCTTCTTACCCTCTTTCGAAAAATTGAAGCTTTTTTTTCCGGAATATTTTTCGAGAAATGACCAAAAAATCATATTTGAGTTAAGCTGGAAATGCAAAATGCCTGTGTAGAGTCTTTTAATTCGTTTTAGGAATACTTGATAAAAGAATTTGAGCATTTTGCAAATATATCCTAGGAGGAGATAGATTTTGAAGCTCTGAAATTGTAAAGAATCGTCGGTTATTTGGCGTTCTAGAATGTTCCGTGCCGGATAAAAAAAAGCCGTGAGAAAAGATTGACATACCTACCGTTACGTTATCTGTGTAAATTAGCTCAATTTGATACCGTCTGGGAGGAGATAGTTTGCAGTTTGAAAATGTCACCTTGTTACGATACTGTACCATTGATGTATGGTCAAAAATAATTGTGAAGTGTAACTTTTTCGCAAGATTAAGGATAGATCCTCAAATTAGCATTTTCGTTTTTTCTCATGAACTGTTAGTTTTCAGAATATATCACCGAGAATATGTCAAATCTGCCAGATATACCCTCTTAAGAAAAAAAATGTATTTTAAAAGGATCATTCGTCTGGAATAACATTCCGATTAATTTTAAAATATCTTATAATAATTTGAAATTTTTTAATACACTATATTTATTATTGCCTTTGTACGTGTACGTTATGACACTTACAAACTTGCGATAAGTTTTGCTGAAAATAGCAAGACAGTTTTTATCAATGAAACCATGATGCAAACAATCTTTTACCAAATTTTTTTTTAAATTATCAAAAAAGCGTGTCAATTTGACTGTCACACTGTCAAACTAGATAACTAACGGTCAAAAAAATATTTATTTCCCCAATATAAAACACAGTAGTCTCTTTTATAATCCTATCAAAATAATGACCCTGCGAGACTGATCGATTTATTTGGAAAATTTGGCTCAAAAAATCGGCTCAAAAAATTTTCAACCTGATACTAAGGTCAACTAAAACGCTGATTTCTTAAAAGTAACTATCAATACGGAATAATTTGAGGAAGTCAGTTTTTTGGAAAGTCCTTTAGTTATTTATAAAAACCAACAAAGTTTCTCTGCTTAGCATAGTCTGCTATGCGAAAATCTAATTTTTTTTAAGTTAACTCGTACAGAATACTAAAATGAAAATGTTCTAGACTTTAAGTTAAATAATAAAGAAAAAGTGCGTTCATGGTCACGCTGAAACTGATGTTGTTATCACCTCCAGCGAAGTTTTAGAAAGTGGATTTCACCTATCCGCCCTCACCTATCCGCCGGACCCTGCTGTATAGCATAAATTCAAAACGATAATATCGTTACGATATCCAATTTTTTTTGAAACATTAAAAAAATGATTATTTAATTATTTATTTATAGTATGAATAATTATGTTTTTTCGAATTTTCAGAAAAAATCAGATGCCTGAGACCCCCTGAAGGAATCTAATGTAATCATTTCAATTTAAAATTCACAAATTACGCATAAAAAATTCACTATTTTTTATTAGAAACTTACGGGTAGTGCATTTCCTCGTTCCTTTTGCCTCCAGTATCTCCATAACTCCAAAAATCTCATATCAACAAAATTGTATTCATCATTTCATATTCTTTTTGGGTTTATTCGTTTTCAGCAAATGGTTCTTCTCAATCTTTTCGTCTAAATACATTTATATAAATCCAAATCAAGTTTTTTCGTCGGTTAGAATGCCAAGAAAACATTCTAAAACTGCTAAATCCACAGTCTGTTAGAAATAATCGTAAAAAATAGACAAATTCTTCAAATATTTCTTCCTATTAATTCTTCCTAGTTTCGATAGTCATCTGGTTCTATGCCCTTTTAATAGTTTTTAAAGATAATATTTTTTGTCACTTGAAAGTTTATTTTTGATATTTTTTTTATTTAAGCTCCGAGCCGGATATATCAAATAAATTCATCTTGTAACATGTACTTCAGCTCTCAGATGATCTAAGTCAGATCTTATACTGAGACAGGTATTTTAACGTTTTACTTATAACTTGAAAGGGCCGCCAAGTACTCAGACCAAGACTTTTTCAAAGTGCTAGCGATTAGGAAATTTTTAGTAAAACCGATTTTTTAAAAGATAAAAGAATAATTTTGAAGAAGACGATTATTAAAATTACAAAATGAAATATTTATAAACATTTTTTTGAATTAAATTATCGGCAAAAAACGGTTGCCCATTTTGTCTAAAAATATTTGTTTTTATTTTTTTTGTTTTCTCTGTAACATATTTTTGTTTGTTCATCATATTATTATAACGTACTGATCAAGAACCTTAAAACTGGGAATATATTTACATAACAATAAAAATATTATTATAATTACATCTCGAACAACCAAAAGTTGTGAAAAAATTAAGAAATTTACTTTAAATTATTTTCTAGGGCCCAAAACCCAGATATAAATAACAGAAGCTCCTAAATCAAGGGGCCTCATACCACGGCAAAATCTTCAAAAAGTACTTCATTGTCGAATGAAAGCTAGTAAACCGAAGTCTTCAAGGTTATTTTTTTGTTTGGAACACTTTTTTCGAAAAATCAAGTGTTAAAATCACGTCATGATACTGTTTTTCAGTGTTTACCCCGTGAATTACTAAACTGATTTTATGACATCAAAATTTTTGAACGAATTGAAGAAAAAAGTTCTTAAGTGATAGAGGCGCTCCGGAGCCTTTTGAAAAATTCAAAATTTGACTTTTTCCTTATCCTTACTTTCATTGCTTAAATTGTCATGCCCACATTTCAGCAAAATCAAGCAATATCACATAACTTTCTCAATAATAAATGGAGGACAAATCCTGTAATTTATAGCAAGATTGAATGATAAATACAAATGTTTTTCGTTACTATAGAAAAAATTCTAGTCTTATAAGAAATGAATTCAAAAACCCAATCAACAAATTTAATCGATGGCGATTGGATTAAAAAAGCTAATAAGCAAATATTTAAGAACGCACGAAAAAAAATCATTCGGAAAAAATAAATTATAAACCAAAGCAGCTTTCAACCTAACCAAAATGTCTTATTTTGGTTTTTATTACCAGATTACTGACTAAGTCTTTCCTTATTTTGAATTATTATATAAACTTGAGGTTTAGATACAAAGTGTTGGAATTTGATTTCCTCAAAAGGAAGTCGTTTTATTTTACAGACAAAAACTATAGTAAAACCACGGGCACTACCGTGCCACTTATTTCCTTTATATTTGGATAGAAAAATCTTACAACCGCTGAACAACCTCCTTGGAGATTTGAGATATCAACCAAAAAATATGATGAAACTGGAAACCACGAAACGAACCACGGTTAACCACGAATAGATGCACGATCGTGTACGCTCAACCATTTTCAATCTTAGTCAGAAAAAAATAATTGAAATGATTGAAAATGATAAAAATCATAAAAACCCCATCAATATAATAGAGCAGATCATTAAAATATATTCAATCTAACTAAAAAATGCAACGGCGGTGTTTTTCGCTCACCAAATTTTCATTTTATTTTAAAAGTGTAAAAACATATTTAAAAACCGTTTCCTTTTCGACCCAGAGAAGTCTGTGCGACTTATTTTTTGATATTTAATTGTACCCCAGTGGTTTAGTTCGATAATATAAAATGAACATGTATTTAACCTGATCTGATTTTTTTAGCTTAAAAATGTTATAAACGAAGAAATATTATGTGACTTTTTACACTAAGTCTAATAAACGGTGAGTTGAACCCTTTGTCGTGGCATGCCATATCATCTCACTCGAATTAAGCTCTGGCGAATATGACGTTCATCTAACATTTTAAAACAGACATATTTTATTTCAAAAAATTTAAATTCAACTTTTTTATTTTGATTTTTATATCTGAAATCCGGGTAGAGGGCCCTTTTTCAGTAAATCGATCTATTTACTAAAAAATGCTCTCTTCCCGGATTTAAAATATACCATAGTGCGTTTTTTCAAAGAGTTTCTTTTGAGCAAACTTTTTTTCCCCGATTAACCGCATTAAAGACCTCCCAAAATTTTCGAGCTATTTTGATACGACAATTTCAAAATTGCCCAAAAGAACGGTATCTGGGGCAAGCTTGTAAAATGCAACGATTTTGTGTGAGCAATAACGTGTAAAACATACTGCTCTTTTTTCCACAATGTGGTTTTTTTATCGAGCTTTCGTCAACTTCCTCAACCCTTTCTTCTGTTCATAAAAATCTTTTTGTGCAAATGTTTCTGTTTGTCAATAAAAGTTTNAGTTAAAAGAAAAAAAAGTTTTTTCCCCGTTTTCTTTTTTCACCTATCTTTTGCTTGAACCTACGCAAGAAAAGAGAACGAAATGTTCTATCAAGATAATTTTTAATCGATAGAAGAACCGCTACTATTGGAAATTGGATTCTGCTTATTTTGTTCACTAGCAAAATTTTTGCTAATTTATGTTTGTGCGTTTTTTTGGGGGGAATAACAGTATTCATTTTTGCAAAAAAATCTCAAATAAGATTTTTTTTCATTACGGTATAGTCGAAATAAAATCACGTGACCGTATTAATGAGAATTAAGGTTCGACCGGTTTTTTTCTTACTAGTGATCTTTCAGTTCAAAAATAACCCATAGACTATGGGCCATAGTTGGTTATCTGTGCATCAGAAAGTTGACCCTGCAGATTCCTTTGAAAATACTCGAAAGTCCATACGATGACCTCGAACTTTGGCCGGTTGTTTGAGGTCGACCACGTGATCGCCAACTCTCATTGATAATTAACATCCTGATGAAAGACGCTCAATTTTCACTTGCCAAAAAAATAGCACTTTAGCTGAGCTAAATTAGCTCGTCACACGGCAAATGAAACCGCTTATCAGAAAAATATATTAGCTAGCAATAATTTGATTTATTAAACGGCGATTCAAAATCAATTGCGCCTAATTTCGACAATAATAATTTCTGTCTGATAGGGCAATTAACGTGGNTTTTCAGTTTATGTAACTTTTACGTAATTATGCCGTATAAATTATACGGTATAATGAAATTATTTTATTTTATGTGAGGTATGTATGGCATAATCGAATTATGCATAGAAATATAATTTGTATCACCTGTTTTTTCAAAATCTTGAATGTCGAAAACGAGTGATTACTTAATTTTATGTACCATTTCACTCAAATTATGCCGCAAAATGAATTATTTCATTTATGTAAGACTATGTATCGCATTGAATTATTGTAAAGAAATAATGATTTTTTCACCTGGTTTTTCAAAAAAAAATGAATGTCGAAAATAGCTATTTTTTAATTTTATTGTACATTATGTAACATCACACATAAATATGCGCTATGGCATAATGTAATTTTAGTAAGTTTATTTTCGAACATAGATACACACAAGTCCACTTGCTCAGATATTTTACTCTACGTAAATAACCCTTAATGTTTATATCAAATCTGACACGGCGGAAAGTTATTTATTTATAAATCTGTTTTTGATCGAAAATCTAATTCGAGAATTACAGAAAAACCTGGGTTCCTAAGCTTCACCGATTATTTTTGACATCCAAATACGGGGTCATAATTACAAATCACATTTGGCCTAAGAATCCAATAATTGAATTCCCAATTTATTTATAAAATTCCCGAATCAGATTTACAATTAAAAACAGATTTATTAAATAATCAGGCTGTCGATCCGTGTCAAATCTGATACAAATAGGTGGGTTATTTGCGTAATTAGGGTATCCCTGCTCCTAATTTGACATATTCTCGATGAATATTATAGCACGAACACGTGCTTCAAGGATATAATTCAGATTACCCAGTTTGTAGAACTAGCCTTCAACTTGCGAAAAAAATTGCCACAAAGAAACTTTTTTTTGTATGACCACACTCCTTTACACATAAAGCGGCACAAGAGCCACCTTCGGACTCGAGCAAGAGAACAAGCACCCGCGATCAAAAAAAGGTACAGGCTATTAACAACCATTCCTGGCCTGCCGATATGTACATCAATTCATATGTACAAGTCAGAGTTGAACAAGCCTACTCCAAGTCAAAAATTAAATTTCCTCCTAAGCAGATTAAACCAATTCGCTACTAATCTGAATATTCTTTGATGAAGGTAAAAGATTCGGGCTATTCGCAATCAAATTTTTAATTCCGGTTTTAAACACACCGATTGATTGAAAAGCAGTTTCAATGTTTTGACACTTTTCAATCTTTTTTTTAGTTTTCAAAATGAGCCACTTTTACCAACAAAAATTAGATCGCCCATTTTGTGTTGAAACACAGTTTTTAACTTTTTCTCTAGAACATCTTTTCCGACTGCATATTTATTGTTTCCGTTTTTAACTATTATACCGTACTGATGATGACAAATTCGAAATTATTATACAAAATTGAAAAAAGAATTTATAAATGCATATCCTAGTTCCCTTAACACCTTTTGGGTTGATTTGAAAGATGTGGTTGGGGAGCCAATCCTAACACTCCTGAGAACCCCTTCTAGCCACTTCATGAGGCCGCTTTCTTTTCTTTCAGGCCTACATCTATTCAAATACACCCAAAAGGTGCTTAAAGGGATATTGGTCTGTTTAATCTTAATTTCGGATTTTTGTTTTCTTAAAAGGCCTTTGTTATTTTCTATATTTTTTATGGATAGTTACCAAAGGATTCTTAGCGGATTAGGGTGATATCATACTATTGAGTGCTCTCAGTGACTGAGCTCCCGCCTCCCGCAATAATTAGAAAGGCGCTTTACGTCCTTCCAACTTGAACCAGTTAATATAACTTTTCAGAAGACTATAATACGGTTTAAAAAAAATTAAGATTTGAGAATAAATTAGGGAAAGGGGCAAATTTTGCTTTACGTTCCTTAGACTGAAACTACGGTCAAATTTTTATTCATACTATCAACTTTTTTTAAGACGACAACACAATGAAATACAACTATTTTATTTTATTTCGCAAATCGATGCCAAAGCAAATTGCTGAGAAGCGATAATTTTTAAACTACGATATGAGAAAATGGAGAAAATTTAACATGCAAAGATTTCAAAGACATAAGGTAGAATATATATTTTTGGGTTATAAAACGAAACTGTGCGTGCATTCTCCTGTGATATTCGGTCGATAGTAGAAATGTTATTAATGGGATTTTGAAGTTTTTCATGAATTGAACCAAAGTTAAGGGCGGTAATTTTAGACGGATAAAAACTTGAAGTTGCATTTCCAAAATTGTCTGAAAATTATCACACTTAGCATTAATAACATTCCTGTACTCAATTACAAGTGTCAATCGGCATTACTCATTTTCAAAAAATCAAATAACATTCCCACCACCTGCGTACCAGGTTATATCAAATTAATTTGAAGCCCAAACAATTTTTTGTTCGGTGAAATCACATCCGAAGCTTTTAATTTTAATTATTTAATTCATATTTTTCTACGTATCTGAAATATAGTGTTTTCTAGAAAACATAACTTTCAAGCAAACGATAACTCATTCGGTGAAAATATTTTATGTTCATTAATAATTTTGTGAAGAGTGTTAATCAGTAAAGGGCGCGATGAAAAATTAGCATACTACTTTTTTTAAATATTCAGTTATCAGAATTTAATATCACGGAAATAATATTATTCTCAAACGGTTTCAACTAAATGTGATCATGGAAGCCGAATATTACTGGATTTAATTTTTTCAATTGATGAGAAGGTGAAAACTGTTTTTTTACAAATATCTAATACTTTACAGCTGATAACTTATTTTTCGAAAATCTTTCAAATTATTTTCCAGCGCAAATGAGTCAGATTGTGAACAAAAACAAGTACTTTAATTTCCGAAATTCAAGTTTTAAAAAACAAATTTGATGTTCCACTTTCCGATTGAAGACTAACCAATGGTTTATCAAATAATATTATTTCACGAACTCCGAAAATATTTCAACACAAAAGAAATATAGGAATTCTGAAAATTAGCTTTTTATTTTTATAAACTTTCGTGTATATTAGGTACTATGAGAACGGGTGAACTGAATTGACCACTCAGTGCCCAATCGGGCACTGTACGGAGATGGCGGGGATGTGATTGCATGAAACCAATCAAAATTTGAATCATTTCAAATTTACGGAAAATCAGATTTTTTTTATTATATCAGTTGCTTCTTTGATAGGCATGGTTAGCGCAAAAATATTTTTAAATTTTACGAATTGTTTAGTCAAATTCTAAGTTTTACCATTTTTACGGTAAGGTTTATTAACTTTGAAATATGTTTACCATCTTAAATTGACGGCGATTATTTTACTACAGTATATTTGTGTACTGTATGAATAATGGGGTCAATATTAAATGTGTTTCTGCCAATTGTACTTGCAAAAAACATTAACAAAAAAGTTGAATGTATCAATGTCATATTTCGAACTTTGAAAAACTTAAAACAAAAGTTCTAATCTTAAAAATTATATAAAATCAAAAAATATTTATTGAACGAAAAATTTTGCGTAATGCCTAAATTTACAAGGTAGCGAATTGATTTAAAATGACGATTAAACATGCCTTAACAACCAAAACAATGAAGGATTTTCATATCGAATTATATTTTTTTTAAACGTTTCGTTCATTTTTCATGTATTTAAAAAAAACACCTGGAAGCTGGGAAACCTGAAAGAGTTTGATTTTTGAATAAGTATTGACAAGATCTTGTCACTAAGTAATATCAACATTTGTAAGCAATAAAAGATTTACATTATTTTTGATTACGTTCAAAATGCCTAAAACACAAAAAACTTGTTTTTGTTTCTTCTTGGGTAATGATTTCTTATGACATGAATTTTTTAAAACTTCAACTCTATGTAACAACTTTTCTGATTTCATGCTAATCTCAAAGGATTTTTGAGTGCCGGCGTAGAATATTAGATTTCGAAGATTTGTTTTGGTTTGTGTATTCTGAGTTTCCGGAGAAACCGATTTGTTAGTCTTATGGTATAATTTTCAGGCGCCTAATTATCTTTCCTTAGCCGCTGTCCATCTCAAACCTTAAGGATAACTTCGTAAAGTAACTTGGAGTCAAACTTGTAGTTGGCAAAAGCGGAACTGTCAATCCGAAGAATTAACAAATGATTTGAAAATTTCAAGAAATGGTTTATACCATTATATACTCGGAAAAACCGTTCATTTATGCTGCCAATTTTTGGCTGTTTTTCAAGTAAATGTTAATTTTGTTGAACAAAATATTGAGTTTTGAAAACAAATATTTTCCACCACTAAACGCGCAATAAATTTGGCACTAATCAGTATAGCCTATCCGTATAGGCTTATACTTATAGTTGACAATCTACCCAAAGTGGTCGATTTTGGCCGAAAATCGATTGGCGTACGCGCTTCTAAGCCTACACACTTACGCCTAACACAAAGGCTTTCTTCAAACGTATAGAGAAATGTTGTAGGCGGAAATATATTATTATGTTTTAATGAAAAATTCTAGATATGTTCCAAATGTTTTTTGAAATTTTTATTTTTGCATTGACTTCAATAGAATTATGGAAGTGTTTCTCTGACAAAGTTTGTGATATCAACACACCCATATTTTTTGTTAATAAGAGAGGTTGTAACACCACGAAATTTTTATAGAAAAAGATAGGGAAAAAAAAAGTAGACAAAAAAATATCGATGAAAATTGTATACTCTGCAAATGTTGCCAAAGAAAATACAAAGTCAAATTTAGCGCGTATTTCAAATTTTTCTTAGTCTTTTTGAGGGGGTACTGACATACCGTACTGAGCATTTTTTTAACTATTTTGATCGACTAATTGACCCCAAGCAATCACAATGATGTAGTATCGCATTCCGCAGGCCGTCCCGGCTACAACGAAACTTTCAAAGACCGAATGAGCCATTTTTGAGCGAAATTCGAGAGGATTTTTTCGGTTACCACACATCCGATTTATAACTTTATCCTATTCAGTACGATTTCTTATCGTGGGTCTATTGATCAGTACGGTGCCGTGTGAGGTCGATTTTTGAAGCATATTCTAGTAAGGGAAACCAGCGGCAGAAAAACCTGTTCTGTGGTGTCATGACCACACTCCTTTACAGACGACACTATTAAGTCGACACAAAGAGGCATAAGAAAGGAAGGGTTGGCGTACCCACCCTCTAAGCCCAAAGCGTGAACCCACCTATTCTCCACCTCCAATTTAGACAGTATTGTGTGTATTGATGAGAAAGGTTCAAAAATAATAATAACATAACGCCTAAGGATTTAGTCATGCACAGGAGAACTTTCCAGAAATCTGGATTAGACTGTCGCAATTGAATCGAGATACAATGATTAGAAGATTTAATTTTATTTGAAAAAGTCGGCATGTTAGTGCTATAGATTTATTCCGGAATTACGTTAAAAACAACCGAGTCGACTAAAATACCAGAATGGATTTATTTTTTCTTGGGCCCACAAAATATGAATATCTCCGAGTTCCTGTGCTGTGAAAATCTATCCTCCTCCTTGCCAATAGGTGTTCTTAACTTTTCAAACTCTCCCCTTCAAATTGTTGCCGACAAAAAGCTCCGAGCTAACTAAGGACCGTCCCTGAAACAGCAGACAGGGAGGGATATGGCACTTTGCAGACGTGGGAAGCCGTACCTATCTTTGGTCAAATTTCGAGTGATTCCTCAAAAGACAAAAAATACGCTATAATTTGTTCGTTTGCATTCAAAATTTAAAAAAAAGGGTCGGACGGTGCACTTGTTTCGTGACAAACATCGCTTAATTGAGCTAAAGGGTGGACGAATTTCTGGAAAAAATTACCGAAAAGAGATGAATGATTTAGGTTTCGTTCGATTTTTTCGGGAAAGTTAGGCTCAAAAGAATGAGCTGTATTTGGTGAGTATCTTATTACCACTATGAATATAAAAAGAGAAAGTTGGCTTACGTCAACTCCAGAGTTATTGGACGTATAAGACAAGAATAAAACATTAAAACGTTCAGGTTCGGGGGGAACGAACTTTCCATCAAAGTATTTTTTTCAGGGGTCCGGAAATTGAATAGATCACAAATTCTCTCTGTTACTTTTTTAGTTGACAACATAATTTGAATGGAAAGGATATAAACTTAGATAAAAAATCGAAAACCAAATAAACGCAAATAAATTTTCTGATTAGAATTTCTTTATAATGTTGTCATTTGGGGTTGTTTCTTATGCGTGTCAAAATATAATACAGATTTGAATTTTGAGGGGCTGTGCATGTTTTGACATAATAACTGCCAGAAAAGTGTATGGAGCAGGGATACCCTTGAAGTGGGTGTAAAAAATGAGAAATCTGCACGATTTTACTATTTTTAGGTGACAAATACTATAAAGAAGATGCAATACAGACCTAAGAATAAATAGCTAGGGAACTAATGCGTGTTGCGAAATTATATAATTATCATATTTCCATCGAAAGTTTTAAAATTATAATCCTTTTTCCAACCAAGTTGGATCTTGAAAATGAGGGCTTTCTCTATAGCGCGTGTTCGAATCTCACTTTAATGTTTGTCTTAGTGACTGTCTTGGGTGATGCATAATCAGGGCTAGGGTGCTTAACAATATTGGGAACAGCGCCAAAGTTGATTTGGTGCGTATCACTAACCCAAATCACTAAAAAGTATCAGGTGGGTGATTCGAACACTGGCGGGCCAAGCAAGATAATCCTCGATCCAGGGATTCTATACTTAGGTTGAAAGAAGATATCCCTTTATCACACTTTGGTTAGAAGTCAGTCACAACCGAGAAGAAATTATTGGCTTACGCATTTCTAACCAAAGTGTTAAAGGATATTAGAATCATTTTGTGAATCTGACTCTAAGAACTTTTGACGTATCATAATAGAAAATCTAGATTATTCAAGAATGTTGGAATAGTTGTCCATTTTGTTTTAAGGGATATAATAAAATTGTAACTGTATCATTGAGCGCCACGTAATGCTGACCTATCAGATAAAAGAAAATTGGATATGCGAAATTAGGCGCAATGATTGAATCGCCGTTTAATAATATTCAAATTATTTGCTGAGGCTAATATATTTTTTTGTAAGCGTTTCATTTGCCGTGGACGAGCTAATTGGTAAGCCAGTCACATAAAGTGCTTATATTGATGGCAAAAGAACGAAAATAAATATATTAGCTAGCAATAATTTGATTTATTAAACGGCGATTCAAAATCAATTGCGCCTAATTTCGACAATAATAATTTCTGTCTGATAGGGCAATTAACGTGGACTCTGATCAATTCATTTATTTCTTTAAAAAAAATTGACACTTCCCAACATTCTTGATAATTAGATTTTTAGAATACGCAAAAGTTTTGAGTCAGAATCTCATTAAAATGTTCTATATCCCTTTATCACACTTTGGTTAGAATGCGTAGCCACTAATCCTTTTAACGTGTGATTTTAACATTGTGGCTACGCATTCTAACCAAAGTGTGATAAAGGGATATCTTCTTTCAACCTAAGTGAATCTTGAAAATGAGGATTATCTCTATAGCGCGTGTTCGAATCCCACTGATATTTTTAAGTGATTACGCACCAATCAACTTTGGCGCTCCCAATATTAAGCACCCTAGCCTATTATCATACCCAAGACAGTCACTAAGACAACATAAGTGAGATTCGAACACGCGCTATAGAGAAAGCCCTCATTTTCAAGATCCACTTAGGTTGGAAAAAGGATATATTGAAACTTCGATGGAAATATGATAATTTATATAATTTCGCAACCACGCATTAGTATAACAAGCTATTATTCCAGGTATAAATGTATTCATCTTACTAATTATTAGTAACTAATATGTAAAATAAAATATATCGTCAGATCATTTTTACCATTAATTACGCAAATAACCCACCTTATTTGTATCAGATTTGACACGTCGGACAGCCTGATTTATTTATAAATCTGTTTTTAATTGTAAATCTGATTCGGGAATTTTATAAATAAATTGGAATTCAATTATTGGATTCTTAGGCCAAATGTGATTTGTAATTATGACCCCGTATTTGATGTCAAAAATAATCGGTGAAGCTTAGGAACCCAGGTTTTTTCTGTAATTCTCGAATTAGATTTTCGATCAAAAACAGATTTATAAATAAATAACTTTCCGCCGTGTCAGATTTGATATAAACATGAAGAGTTATTTACGTAGAGTAAAATATCTGAGCAAGTGGGACTTTGTGTGTATCTATGTTCGAAAATGAACTTACTTAAAATTACATTATGCGGCATATTTTATGTGTGATGTTACATAATGTCACATAAAATTAAATAATAGCTATTTTTCGACATTCATTTTTTTTTGAGAAACCAGGTGAAAAATATCATTATTTTCTTTACAATAATTCAATGCGATACATAGTCTTACATAAAATGAAATAATTCCATTTTGCGGCATAATTTGAGTGAAATGGTACATAAAATTAAGTAATCACTCGTTTTCGACATTCAGATTTTTGAAAAAACAGGTGATACAAATCTATATTTCTATGCAATAATTCGATTATGCCATACATAACCTCACATAAAATAAAATAATTTCATTATACCGTATAATTTATACGGCATAATTTACGTAAAATGTTACATAAACTGAAATTATACTGTAACTGTTTTTCTTCATTCAATTTTTTTGAAAATCAGTTGATAGAAATCTTTATTTTTATGCTATAATTCGATTATGCGATACATTATCTTACATAAAATGAAAAAATCTATTATGCGGGATAATTTATGTTACAAAATGTAATGATATTCAAATTGTTTGGAAAATCTGGCGATTTAAATAATTTTATTTTATGCAACATACTGTATGTTACCTACAGAAGTGTTACATTAAATTGAATAATTATTGGTTTTCGATATTCACAATGTTCGAAAAAATCTGGTGATATCAAGAATTATGTTTAATTCTTAATGCAATAATTATATTATGGCCCATAATTTATGGAGCATAATTTTCACAAAATATAAGATACTGTTACGTTAAAAGAAACGATTATTGTTCCTCGATATCAAAAGATTAAGAAAAATCATGTGATATAAATCTAGTTATACTATATATTCCCATAACTTATGGCCCATAAGTAATAATTTCTGTAATATCGGTCATCAGTACCCTTTAATCATAAATGACTAGCTCATTAACCAATTTACCGACTAAATCTTGAATTAATTTGGTTTTTCTGTTATTTTTATTTGAACTTTTTTACTGTTTTATTGGACATATTTCCAGGCTAAAGTTGCAATTAAGAAGTTATTTATGTATTTTCTTAATTTTTGAAAAAAAAATAGGAATACTGCCCTGATCTGGTGTATTGCTATTCTTTCAAACTTAAATAATGAAATTATTAAGCCAGAAAATTTTCTGAATTTATTCATTTAAAAAATTTAATTTCTGTTTTTAATGGTTCGAAAATTTTAAATGGTCCGTAATTTGTTGATAAAAAACTTTCCGACTATTAACCACCCTGTAACAAAAAATATTATATGAAAGGTTTTGATCGCTGGTTTGCGTTCGTGTTTGATCAATGACAGCAACGGATAAAGCTTTGGTGACCAATAAAAGCTTCGATAATAAGTTCAAACGCGAGCGCGAAAGTATAGGTCTTGAGATCTTAATCTTAGATATTGAATTAGCTATTGCGGAGGCGTTTTCTGCGCATCATATTGGTCGTTGTGCGTGTCAGCCAATGGACCGCCAAGACATTCTGTCAATTAACGCTAATTTTTATTTATATACTAGTATATCCATTATGATGCCCGGGTAACACTAAAAACTTATTCCCTATTCTTTTAACAGGCAAATAAGTTTTTAGTGTTACCCGGGCATCATAATGGATATAGAGTACAAATACGGATTCAAGAATTTGAACTTCCTCAGATAAAATACGCCTACTAGAAGATAAAACGCATCTGTAAGTTCATAACGTACATCTGTACGAAATATCCCAAGTTATGAAGCAGTGTTTATTATGAAAAATGATTAATGACCTTTTCTTGAGTTTATTTCTTTTTTTATAAAGAACGGAAGTTTCTTTTCTCAGCAGCTGAATCACCTAAACCTCGAACTATAAAAACATCTGTACGAAATATCCCTAGATATAAATCATTTATAGCATTACGACAGATATCGGCAGCCCGGTAAACTTTTGTCAGGCTAGGATAATGACGATCTAGTCTGCAGATGTATCAAACTTTCCGTATTATTGGCCATAATTTATGGCTAGTCACCATTTCTACTGAATCAATGGAGATATTTAACGTAGAAATGACGAAATGCCATCTGATAACATTTGAACGTGATTTTTTCATAATTTATGCTACAAGACGAACATCTACATAAAAAAGCATGATGTGTCAATCGAAAGACCTCCGTGTTTTAATAATGAACTTGAATTTTTTTATTGATAAAATTATCGATATTATAGCAACTGAAGTATATATTATAGCAACTGTATAGCAAGTATATATTATAGCAACTTTTTTTATAGCAACTTATCGATATATTATAGCAACTGAAGTCTCAATTGTTTTTCATTAAAAATATGAAGAGTTATTTCTTATCTTGAAGGGGGTACCCCTCGTGAATTGAGCTAAACAAAAAAATCTGAATTTTATTCTTATAGTTTTTTTTTAAATATGGACAATTTGAAATAAGCTGGTGGCATTTTTAACTCAATAGAGCGCCAGGAAAGTACTTTTTGATAATTTTCAAAATGAATTGTCTTGATTTTAAGCATTTAAAAAGAAACTTATGGATTTCTAGGAATTAAAAGTACAGTTTTGTTGGAAAAAATCGTCGAAATTTAGGTTTTGACAGTAACAGCCCTCCACAAACTCATTAGTTTTTTATTTATACAGGTTTCAAATGTGTTACTAAAAATCCAGGTAGGAGTAGGCTTTTGCGTAAGACCCTTAAAATCAGCTCACAAAAACGTTTTTTGTCTATTCTGGGGCGAATATAGGGGTCAACCCAATTGCAGTGACGTTTTTTGAGACCGAGACATTTAGCACTACGGCGCGGCGAATTGACTTTTTGAAAGCGCTAGTAACGATAGTAAGAGACCTGCGTACGTATTTTTTGGTTAATAAAATCTTCAAATAATTTCCCTATCTTTAAATCTCACGAAGAATCTCAGTATGTAGGCTGTTGAAGACAAATTACCACTCTATTTTGAAGCTAGTTCCTGATTGGTCGAGCAATCAGTGATCTTTTATTATAATTTAGGATGTGAGATGTTCGTTCAAGTATTACATTTTATTTTACTATTTGGTTCTACAATGTATAGTATTCAAGATATTTGTACGGAAAAACGCAAAATTGTCTTTTTTCATGAGGATAACCTCCTTAACTGAAAATTAGAAATCTTCGAATTTTTTATTCTACTATATACAATATAGTAATATTACAAGATAAAGTATTTCACGTGATACTCGCTCATGATTAAATTTTATAAATATATTAATTAAAAACCCTAAGATATCATGAATATTTGAATGATGCGATATGCGATAATATGAGTCTGTGGCTCCTCAAATAAAAGCTGATCTCATTGGCTTATTCTAAAATGTTGATTGGCTGTGACGTTTGCATCTTTCAAATATCAAGAACATGTCCGACAAGGATATTTGATCGATATGGATCACCCGCCCTCAGAGTACAAATCCTCAATATTTGAAAATGCGAAATCTGAGCATTTGATTGGTTGATCCTTTCTTAATCTGACCAATGAAATCGGCCTATTCCGCAATCAAGGGTCTTGATTGGGTGCTAATATTTTGCGTTGTTTGTATCATTCAAATATTTAGGATTTGTACTCTGAGGGCGGGTGATCCATATCCTTTTCCCAACCTAAGTCAATCTTAAAAATGCTTACCATCTCTATAGCGCGTGTTCGAATCCGACTAATGTTGTCGTAGTGATTCTCTTGAGTATGAAACCCCAGAAAGCATTTATCATTTTATCTGTGATTGCAAAGAAGATTATATATAGGCATGTGTCTGAGACCCCTGCACCATCGTATCCACGAACACGGTCAGCCTGGTAGAGGGCGTGAAGTTTTCCAACATCACAGTCATTGTAAACTGTTCAAAAAAAGTTTGGCTCAAGTCAAAAGAGACAACTCGTACCAGTACTTAAAACCGCGGCAAAAAGATAGGCTTATATATGAACATTTGCAATCACATTTTACTATCATAAGTTATGATTCATAACCCGTAATTTCAAAAACTTTTTTGAACGTAAACATACTGAAGCGTATTTCATAAAAAACACAACGCCCCAGTTTGAACATTCAAGAAGATGAAAATTTTTTCGCACTTTTTTCCAAAATGGGCCATATTAAAAAAAAATAGAGCCCCTTTAATGTAAAAAATGTTTCTGCAGACATTCTAGATTTCCCACTTCTCAAAACTACTTATTTTTTTCTGTGAACGAATCTTTACTTTTGAAAATGGTGAAAAACTGAAACATGTCAAGTAATAAATAACATTTTAAAATATTAAAGGTAAGGGTGCTTGATATTGGGACCGCCAAAGTTGGTTGGTGTAATCACTCAAGTAATCACTAAGACGATCACTAAGACAACATTTTTTTTCGATAATTGTAAAACTTTATTGACAAAAGATTTGAAGTTACGAAAATATTTAGAAATGCAGTCTCATAACCTAATCACCCCGCTGTTTTTGCCGAGGTGTTCAGTCACAAGGTGGTGTACAATAAAATATTTTATAAGTTATGCCTTGCGAGTGGGTTTGAAATATCCTAAAACTGACAAATGTGCTGTTGCCGCTAATTAAGCAGCTATTAACATTAATTAATTAATCAGTCAATCAATTATTAAGCACATTTCTCATCTTTAGATACATTTTTTGGAGTCTTCCGTATGCTCGAGACACTAATCGATAAGCGATTCGAGTTTGAGTAGGCTCTACCACTCTCATAGTGCACGTGCCTGATACTTGATTTCTGAAAATTCAATGAAACTTATTCAAAGTTGGATTCGAACACGCGCTATAGTCTATAGCGCGTGTTCGAATCCATAGCCTATAGAGATAGTAAGCATTTTTAAGATGGACTCAGGTTGAGAAAAGGATATGGTCATTTTTATCGATGCACAAAAGTTCAAAAGATATTAAAAAAAAATATTTTAAATAGGTCAACATTTTGATGGTATATTAATTACGGGGGCTCCTGGTCATTTTTTACAAGTTTTAAGCCACATTTTTTATTTAATTTGGCTTTTAAAAACACCTCATCGGATAACATTCTTAAATAGCTCAAATTGAGCACAAATATCTTGTGAAAAATGAAATAAAAAAATTGGTTCATCGGATCAATTTTTTTTCTGAGATTACTGAAATTGTTAAATTACTAGTTTTTCTTAAAAAAATTGGTAACAATCGTCGGATTCGGACCAATTTTTTAAATTCAATTATTTACCAGATATTTGTGCTCTGTTTTAGCTATCTAAGAATTCAATCGGATGAGTCGTTTGCAAAAGCTGTATTAAATAAAATTGTTGGCTAAAAATCTAGTAAAAATGACCAGGAGCACCCGTAATCGATATACCCGATTTTTATTCAAAAATGGTTAACTTTCCAAATAGATTAAAATGAAAAACTCGTGTCGGCCAACTGATCCACATGTTTCAATGTTACCTTTTTCTTCAAAAACTGGAATTTAATAATCTCTAGATTTCGGGATAAAAATCACCACATTCTCACCGATAATCTTGTCAAAATCACTTGTGATCAAATTCTCTCCGTCAAAAAATGTACCACAGTATGGCCGAGCACCTCCTTAACATTTAATTATTCTATTTGAAGTACGTGTTTGAGATTTTGTTTTATTTTTATAACTTTCTGTGTATTTTAAGATTTTGGTTGGTCAATCCAAAATAAACTTCAGCATACTCGAACTACTGTAATCCTACTTCACATTGCCTCAATCGCAAAACATTCAAAGTCGGACCGAGCATGAAGGGTCTCGAGTTTAATCGTCATAAGATCCTAAGAACTTTAATCGAAATGAAAACTAGACCTTCAGACCTAATCCCTTGCAATTTTGTTATAAAAATACTGAAATGTTGATTTTTTAAAAAGAAAACTATAATTCATTCAATTTATAAGCAACAATTAAATTGTAATCGCTTGAGAGGTTTTGGAAGAAGTTTATTTAAAATGTTTTCTAGAAATTTTCTTGGCTCAAAACCAAAAATATCTCGAAATTTTTATTTTCTTCTTTTTTGACAAAATAAAAGCCTAAAAACTCAGATCTTGACTATCTGAATGATGCGAAATGCGATAATATTATTGAGTGGGAGCCTAAATTTTAGCCGATTTGATTGATCGATTCTGATTTATCCAGGGTTATTTGTATCTTTCAAATAGTCACGATCTGTCAGCCGAAAGCCCTCAATCAATATCGTGTATAAGTGATAGTATATAGTTATAATATATTTAAAATAAGAAATTTCAAAAGTCAAAATTTAGTATCGATTTTCTCGGCTCATCTTGTGAAGAATTTTTAATCGTATTTTAACTCCCACGGTTTCCTAAAATAAAAATGTTCTAGACGTTAAGCCAAATAATACAGAAAAAAACGGAAAATGGTCACGCGTGACCATGAAGTTACTCTGGGAAAACTTAGGATTTTTGGGTTTTGAAATATTTATAAAAAATGAGTTTGAAGCATGATTTCTTATAATTTACCAGGAGTTTACTGGTCCAGTTCTGAAATACCCCAAAAACAAGCTAGCAAAGATTTTTTCTGCAAACAGGAGTTAAATATCCTGAAAATTAATTTCAAAAACAAATGACATTATCGAAATATGCCTCGTTCAAATTTGATTTTTTAAGAGCTGAAACATAAATTTTCCTCGCAAATATGCATCGAAATTATTCTCTGAACAGCTGTTATGAACTGACCTGCAATATACTACTAATCTTTCAGTCTGAACGCCAAAAAGGTGTCAAATTAGTTCATTAATCCATCCGTCCTTTTAGCCATATGACAGATTAAAAGCAAATTTACACCGCTTTAGCAAAATTTAACACTTTAGTAATCGTATCGTGCTTCGCCACGTCTATAAACCCCATTATTAGTGGTTTATTATTTATCTAGCAAAACGCGACGTCTTACTTTGTTACGAGACAGTAATTTCTACCGGAAACTCACCGGTAGTCTAATTTTAGGCTCAAATTGTCTATAATTTAATTCAGACTAAAATAATTATGTAAACGAGTAAATTAGTATACCAATCTCCCAAGAAATCCTTAACGACCAACTCAGCCGGCGTGCTTAAATGCACACGTAGCTTCTAAACATTTTTGATTTTCAAGAATCATTTTTTTATTTGATTTCATTTCAGTAGCTTTAAGTTGAACTTAGTTTAAGGTAGGAATAGCTTAAAAATTTTTGCTAAACATTTTTATTGGTATCGAATAGTAGTTCTTGAAAAAATATTAAGTACCAAAATTTTTTTAAATTGTCAGCTACTGCTCAAAAATGACAACAGTTTTTGAAATTCCTGTGATTAAACTGGAAATTTTAAATTTTTTCGAACATATTTCAAGAAAAATTAAATGCTTTAACCGTTTTGATAACTAAAAATTCAATGTCAATTGAAATTATGATAGTACGGAGAGTTTAAGGGGGTTGACACCGGGTTGTAGTCAGAAAATGATCGTTTTACGAAGCCCATAATTTTTCCAGGTATAAATGATGTCAGCTATTGCAAATGAAAGATTAAGCAAAAAGCGGAAATCCCAGTTATAACCATTTCAAAAACAGTTTTTGACTCGTATTAGCGTTCGATATTTTTCGGTTTGTGACCTAGTTTTTGCTACGACAGCAGCTTGTTTTTTCAATATTCATTATACTCTTATGAAAACAAAAGTTTTGTGAAACATCCGTTATATCAACCTATCTGTATTTATAGTCCTTAACAGCTCAACGTAAGTATCAAAAAAATTTGTCCTTATTTGACATCTTCAAAAATTTGTATTGCATAAACACTTTTCCTATTTGATAATCGGTCTTTATCTTGTTATGTAAGTTCGTCATGAGTACTTTTAGAGGATAATTTTAGCCAAAAATGTATATTCAAAATAACTAGAAAATTTTAAACGACCAAATATATTGTAAACAATGTTTAATTTTTGGCTAAATATAGAACATTGTATCAATAAAAAGCTAGTAATGATAAACGATGATGATGAAGAACAGTATTAAATCAAGAGAGAAAAATCAGTGTTTTATCTTTAAGAAAAATTTGGAGTCTTTTAAATAATGGGGTTTATATTCCCTGGAAATGATTTTAAATCGCTATTTCTTAAATTTTTTTAATTTCTTTCCTTATCAAATGTTTAGTTCCTCATCATTTTTTTTGTTGTTTTTATCATAAGGAAATTTGATTGGCCTACAAAGTGTGGAGGCGGAAGAAAAAGGGTGAGGTAAACCAAAAAACTCTGACTGTATCTTTTATTTTTCAAACTCACCCCAGATATTGTCTTTTTAATCTGAAAAATAGAAGTTTTTTTCAGCTAGAAAAAAGTATAGCATAAGGAGTGGCGTGAGACCACTGGTGTCTACTTACTATATTTTTTCTAGAAAACCTGTACTTAACAAGTACCAAAGTTTAGAGCTCTCTAGCGCTAAACTCGGACATGTCATCAGACTGCACCCAATTTTATGATTTGGACTAATTTTTAAAAACATTTTTTAAGGACACTACCTCGTTAATTAAAAATGAAAATTAATCAATTAAAAATGTATGTGGTGAAAAACTTTAATTTTTAACATCAAAACTAAATAAATACATCATTTTCTCCTCAAATTTTTAAAAGCGTTGATATGCAGCATATTATATGCTGGTTATTCCAGTTTAATAATTTAAAATTAAATATATAGAACAAGGGATCCATTAGGTACTTTTGAGGTGTTAATTATTTAAAAAAAATGATCAATAAACTGGACATACAGTGTACTAGTAGACTTTGTTCCCTCTTTAGTGAGTTTAAAATTTAATGTTTTTCGTCAGAATATTTTTTTTTTAAGAATTTTATATATTTTGCCAACAAAATACGGACATAAGAAACCTCTATTTAAGTAGGAAAGTTATCAGTAAATATAGAACTGTTAAAATAGATATATCCGAATTGTTACCAAAATATATGTGACAATGTAAAATATGCCCTTTAAAATATAACGAGTGTAAAGACATAAGATCGAGAATTAAAAATTAATCATAAATGGTAATAATTAAAAATTAATTAAATGCTGATTGGCATGACCTATAAATTACAGTCTGAGTTTTGTATTTTCACATTTATTTTCTGATGGCTAGATAGTCAAAATTTACTATCTTTTTACCTAAATTTTTACTACATAGCCACCAGAAAAAAATGTGACTATTAAAACAACTCGGGCTTTACAGCATATTTATTTCAGACAGTTTGCCAGAGCCTTTTTAAGGGCTGAGATTCACTTATAGTAAAAATAAGGACAGTTTTTTATGCTTATAATATAAAAAACTAGCATATTTTTAATTTATCAACTTTATGAGGTAGTGAGATAACTTTTGAAACTTTTGACGAGCCAAATTTTATTTATTGTTCTGGATTTATAGTAATTACATTTAAAAAAAATATCATGAATTCGTAGCTGAAGTTTCAATCTGAATTTTTCAACAAATCAGCGCCAAATTACAGAAAATATCAGAAATTGTTTCCCGGAAATTTATTTATTTTGGTTTTAGTGTACTATAGTCTATAGTAATACTATAAATTTTGTAGATCATTACAAGGCTAACATTCACTATATCAAGAAAAAATTAGTTCAAATAACGTGTCTCAAACTTTTCCTGAAATCAGTTTTAAATTTTAATAACGTAGTAATTCCCATGACTAATTTTTGGGTACGAATCCTTGATGAAGTTCAAAAGACATCTCGCGGTCGTAAGTGACGGTCAATTTAACACGGTTGAAATAATTTTTGTTAACCACTATTCCAACCACTTGGACTTGAAAGAAGCTAACTTTAAGGGGAGTTGATTTACCGGTACTCATACTCATGTGTGGTAGTCCAGTTGGATTAAAATTTCGATAACAAAGGTTTCTGATACATTTCGATGCGATTAAAGGCTCTTTACTAAACCGGACATTGACGGTTATTTGGCGAAGATGAACCGATTTTTTTTTAATTCAACTTTTTGAATAAAAAATAGCGCACTTGAAATAGTAATCAGACACTGCAAACCAAATATACGAAAACTGATTATGACCTGATATCAATTTCTAAAATGAGCTTGATAATGATAGTCAATTTAAATTAAGTCTCTTAATCAAAAACTATTCAAATTTGTCTGTCTTAATTATGTACTTTGCTGTCTATCAGACAACCGAGTAAATGCAAAACAAATATTTTTTTTGTAACAAAAAATTGTTTGATTCTACAAACTAAATTAAAAAAAGATCGGGTAATAACAGATTATGAAAAAAGGACCTGGACACCAATGCGGCATTGGCAATGCCCGATATGTCATGTGTTCACTATCGAACATTTGACCTTTACGAGTTAAACAAAAATGTCGATTAGCTTAAAAACATACAAGTAAAACACACAACTGACATTTAATTATATCACGTGACAGAATGTATCTGAAAATTTTAAGTTTATTTATTGATGTTTTGGCATTTTTGTGTCGTTACACGCAAAATAAATCCCGTCCAACGCAATTGAAGCGGAACTAATTCGTTGAAGGAAATAAATGTTGCATTTTTTAAAACCTTAAAATTCCAGCCCCTCAGGGCATGAAGTGTTTTTTTTTACTATTTTAACAAGATTTTCCGATGTGTTATTTAAAAAAAAATTCTCTAACGAACTTGTCCTTTATACTTACACTAAATTGTATCAATTTTTCTCCAATAATATATCTCTGTGATCTTTAATCTCTCGAATTCTTTCGTTTTTATTTTTCTACTCAACCCTTAGTTTATAAGAAAAAATTAAACTTTCTTTTAATTACTAATCTCTTAATTACAACGAAAACTTTTTTAAATTCTTATTCCGTTTATTTTTTGAGTTATTTGAAGCTAATAATGAGGGCGCGTTTTTGGACTGAGTCAAAATCGGGGTTGAAAAGAAACTGCGTGGAGGAGGAATATTTCACCACGCGCAGTGAACAAGGGAGAAAGTTTAGTGCGAACATTAACACTTTACACATAGCCAAACATTTTGTAATAACTCGTAAAATTTTTTTTTCTTAATTAAATTGAAATGAGACAATATTTTTGAGGGGGTTTTAGGCACGCTTACAAAAAAGATGCATCCCCCACGGATTTGCCAGCCCTTTCTATACGGTATAGACTATCGCCATGTAAAATTGAGTATTTTCACCAAATTGACCATTGGAGATGTCGCAAACTTAAATCTTGTAAAATGGCATACCAAATTAAAAATTAAGCGTTAACAAAATAATTGAAAAACTTGATAAACTTTATACTACCCCCTCAATTTAAAACGAGAATACAGAGATCATCAAATTGGCTCTGCAGGGCCCTGCTTGGCTAAATCGGTAAATCAATCACCGCCACATAAAGGTCCATGACTCATATTTTCAGTAGTTTGACGATTTACTTTTAGGGAGCCGTAAAACAATTATAAGTGGAAAAATTCTTAGATACATGCTGAAATTCTAAATACAGACTGAGTTCGTAGATACGTGCTTAATTTGGTAATCCAGGCTTATTTATAATATTTGGGCAAAATTCGAAGATACAGATTAAACTAGTATATGAATTACATCCCCTCAGAGGACAGATCTTGAATATTTGAAAATGCGGAATCTGAGCATTTGATTGGTGGGTCCCTTCCAAATCTGACCAATGAAATCGGCCTATTCTGCAATCTCGGGTTTTGATTGGGTGCTAGTATCCCGCGCGGTTTCATCATTCAAATATTCAGGATCTGTCTTTTGAGGGTCTGTTATCCATATACAGGCAAAGAAATTAAGAAAACTATGATTGATAAGAAAAATAACATATCGTCAGGAAATGTAAACCAAATAATCAAAAACTGAATACACAAATTTTAACAAACATTAACAATAAGCATAGATACCAGAAAAATTCATAAAAACGGGCAGAGATTTTTCTTTCTGAAATTTGACCGGGTTGGCTCCTTAGTCGGAAAAAAAATTCGAGCGTTGACATAAAAATCTTTTTTTCGACTGGGGTAGGGTCTAGTCGAAGATCGTGTATTATAAAAATTAACCTTTGGGGTCCAAAATTTTGACTCGAAATCGGCTTCAAATTGAGGTCTGTATATTTCAGTCACGAAGTAAATGGTAATGACTTAATGATACGTTAACGAACACATTGAGGTGTTTATTTTCTTATTATAGCAAAAAATTAATTTTAGTTTCCCAACATAATCATTTTCATGTCCGACTCATTTTTTAAAATCCGAATAATCAATTATTGATTATTTATCTTTGTATTTGATTAATGATCGGGTACTCGTCGGTATCAAAGGTGTTTTCTTATTTAAACGGTGAAACATTCAGACTCGTGACAAATATCCTTTTCCCAACCTTAGTCCATCTTAAACATGCTTACTTTCTTTGTAGCGCGTGTTCGAATCCCAATAATGTTGTCTTAGTAATTGACTTGAGAATAATTATAGGCAAGGGTGCTTGATATTGGGACCGCCAAAGTTGATCAGTGTGTAATCACTTAAGCAATCACTAATACATCATTGGTGGGATTCGAACACGCGCTGTAGAGATAGTAAGCATTTTTAAGACGGACTTAGGTTGGGAAAAGGATATGGATTAAGGCCCTCAGTTGACAGATAGTGACTATTGGAATGATACAAACAACGCGGGATACTAGCATCCAATCATAAAACTGGATTGCAGAATAGGCCAATTTCAAATAATCATGATCTGTCAGTTAAAGGCCCTTAAAGGGTATCCCGGTTCCTACATTTTCTGCAGTTATTATGTCATAAAAATGCACCAAATCAATCGTTAATGTTTTTAAAAGCACAAAACAACTCAAATAAGAACAACAACAAAAAAATTCGAAATTTTTGAGTTTTTTCGATTTTTTCTGAGTGTTTTTTTCAAAATTAAGTTGAAAAATAACGTTTGTTTCAATTTGACCACTAAAACTTCAAAATTTTGGCTTGACGTAAGCCGACTTTCTCTTCAGTGTTTTGTTGGCTTTCGTTTGAGCCAACTTTCGAAAAAAATCAAAGCACTTTTTTTTTCAAAAATTTTTTCACGTGACCTTGAAAAATTCATATTTTTTGTTTGGGGGCGAAATTTGACAAAAACGCTTATACGAAGCTTATGTTTGAGTAAATTTTGAAATTTAACCTAGGAGGAGATAGATTTTCCGATGAAAAAAGTCCAAAAACCGGTATTTTAGACCGGTTTTTTACATATTCAAGAATATAGCACTTATCGACAAAAGCGCCACTACAAAGTTTTGCATACTGATTATACAGCTTATGTTAAAATTTGAGTTTATTTCAAAATAAAACCTGGGAGGAGATAGATTTTTCGTTTAGGCTTAGGTGGCTCTTGTGTCGCTTATGTGTGAAAGAGTGTGGTCATACAAAAATGTTGGCATATTTTTTTTCGCAAGTTAAAGGCTAGATCTACAAAGTGGCTAATCTGAATAATATTCTTAAAGCCCTTTTTGGTTGATATTTCATCGAGAATATGTCAAACTAGGGACCAGGATACCCATTAATCCATATCCAGAGAACGGCTAAAAAACGGTGACTGGATTTTCAAACCATAAATATTTAAAAATAATAATTCTAATACCGTTTAATTTTTATGAAAAATAAATAATCTGTCATAGATTTTTGATACCATTTCTCCGTTTTTTCTACGGAAAATTATTTTCAGGCGTGCTTATTGGCCACTCATAAAACCAATCTCGACACTCTTCCTTATTTTCCCGAGCAACAAAATTACTAACAGTAGCAAATTTTTGAACACTATGATACAATTAATATTCAGAAAAATTTCACACTGTCTTCAAGTTGGCGGAAAAACCCAGTATAATTTCTGAACTCACAGACAGTATAATGAGCTTGGAATCATTTTAACTCCTGTAGTGTCTTTTTCGCCATCCGTGGCGCAATGGCTTTTAATCGCAATTTAGGACCCTTAATCATGTATAAATAAAAATTTACAAAGTGATTGATCGACTATTTGGATAATTGACGTTTGTGCGTTTTTTTTCGAAAATTTTTCTGTATTACAGCACTTATTTTTTGCAAAAAAAATTTAAATTATCAAAAAAAGCCTTTGAGCGGGATTAAAAATTCTAAGACTTTTTTCTCATTACACGATAGCTACAAAATGATCACGTGACCGTATATACAAGGAATAAGGTTGGTAAAAGTAGTACTGTTCTTTTTTCGAAAATTGCTTAACATCAATTTTTGAAAAAAGTGAAGTGGTTCCTTAGAAGTTTTAAGCTTTTTCCACTTATCCAAAGCTCAAAAACGATCACGTGACCTTCAAATAAGGAAATAAGGTTTTGGTTCAAGTAACAAAAATGATCAAATTACGCCAAAAAAATTTTTGAGACAATTGAACCTAATTCAAGAGAGTTTGAGAACATAATAATATTTCCAAAAACTGCACGTGATCTATTTTTTGAGAATAAGGATTAATTTAGACATATCTAAACCGTATTTTTGGATTATTCGTCACGTGATTTTATTCGGACTTTGGTGTAATGTGAAAAAGTCTTAAAACGTTTGAAGTTGACCTTGATTTTTTGACGTAAGTTATGGACTTTTCAAATTACTGTGACTATGGTTCTTCAAAAGTACTCAAATCACGTGGAAGACCCCTTAAAGAATCGTACGAATTCTAAGACTTTTATGTATTACAGTAGGGCCTCCGGTTAAATAGAGCATTTCTAGACATCATCATTCCGAATACTGATTACAGAAGAATGCGTAGCGAGGAAAAGAGAGAAGAATCACGAGAAATAATTATTCCAAAAAATGTAAGACTCATTTTACATGAGAATGATGATAAAAACATTGATTTTTTTGCAGATGCAATACCCAAATTGGCGCGGTTTAATATTTAAAATTTTAAATGTCAAATTAACCCTTAAATTCGTGTTATTTTGAGCACTTGTTTTGTGAGAATCGGCGAAAATGAGAGAATTTTTAATTTCTTCACATTGATAACTTTTTAATTTTTTTTAACAATTGTGTTTATAGGCCTGTAAATAATTCGTATAAAAATATGATATCATTGAAAAATATATGTGATAATGAATCTTTCGGTTATAATGCTTTAATTCAAACGCATTACGCCACGATCGGCGCGAACAGACAGCTACGGTCAGGACTATTGTCGCCACTACGGGAGTTTAAATGATTCATTTATCGAACTGTTCTGACATTAAATTATGTTTCCGTTACCAAATTTTGAGAAACTTTATCATCTATACCGAGTAAAGTTTTGAATACAGTAATGGTAAAAATAAAATGTAGCCACAGCCAGTATAATGAAATTGCTTATGCGAAACAGCTTGTTCTTTAATTTGAAACTCGAAATTTTTGCATCAAATGATGACTATATCATGGTGATAACATTTTATTCTCGGCGAGATGTCACGCAGAATTGGTGAAATTCTGACAGGAGAACAACGAATTAAATGTTTCCTCTATTTTATGCTTTTAACATTTTTAGGGCTGCTTTAGAGGCTAAAATGGCATTGGTAAAAGATTTGAAAATTACTACAAAAAACTGTCGACCCACAATTAACCAATCAGTTTTTAATTATTCTAAAGTAATATTTTGCATCCAAATTCGTTTAGAAACATGTCATGAGTTTTAATTAGTTTGCTAAATTATTATTTAAAATTATCAGTTGTTCCAAGAGATATCTGTACAAACTATAAATCACTTGTAGTATGCAAGATTCATAGGCAATTTTTCACAATCCATTTTTAGAATCCCTTTTTTTAGTTTTATAATTCTTATAAATTTCTAATAAAGTTACCAATTTTTCAAAAAATTATCTCATAAAAGTTATATCTTTTCCAACGAAACTCCATCTCCAAAAAAGTTTCATATCTCTATAGCGGCAGTGTTCGTAATCCACTAATTCGTTGTCTTCGAATGTCTTGAGTATGGATAATAGGCAAGGGTGCTTATAGTTGAGACCGATAAAATTTGACGTCTTGTAATCACTCAAGCAATCACTAGACAATCACTTAGCAACAATCAGTGGCTCTTCGAACACGCGCTATAGAGTTATTTAAACGTTTTTAGATGGAATATTCGTTGGGCAAAGGATAGGCATCAAGCGTCCGAGGACAAAAACACGAAAACATCCTGACAAAATAACGAACGCTCTGAAAAAATTTCAAATCAGTAGGTGTCAGACGTTGTAGTACGTGGTAAAATTGAGATCTACTTTCGCTTCGTTTCTGACCAATGAGAGCGACCTGGATTCACTTTTTTGAACCATTAATGAGCTTCGGAAATAAGTTTGATTCATGACTTAAGGAGGTAACGACGGGAGGTCTAGTATCTCGAGATCCTACACATGCTAGAAGCGAGATATTTTGCGGCATTCGGAATTTTGTTATCAATTTTCATCCAAAGAAGTAAAAAAAAGTTAATTCGGACAAACATTTCTTTCGAAAATTCGAATTCTCTCTAAGGTAATTTTTTGTTAGGGTGGGCTCACCCTTCTCATGACAATTGCGGGAAACGATAAGATGAATCGAAAAACTAGTTTTTTGAATTTCGACTGCATACTAAAAAAGCTCAATAGAAAATGTTAAGTTTTATGATTTAATTTTTGAACTGCTGTATCAAAAACTTTAACTTTTCTTGCATTGGTACCAAGAGTGTTCAAAATTTGTAATGAAATTAATAAAAAAATTTTTTTCGAAAAAAAAATTTTCCGTAGATGTTAGTAAATTCTGGGTAACCGATGGAGGTCAATATCTCGGAGATCTATTACATGGAATTATTATTCTTTGCGGCTCCAAACTTTGAGTACCGTTTGATTACAAGAAATAAATATAAGATAATTTCGAACAAAAAATTTCTAAAAATTTTTTTTTTTCTAGTATTTTTTTTCGAGAAATCGCTGTATTTTGATGAAGACATAATCGAGAATTATTATTTTTTCGGTATCCGTTCCTTGTTATGTAAGGCTATAGGCAAAATAAGGTAAATAAACTTTGTTGAAAAATTAAAAAAATCTGATCAAAAAGTTGGGAATCTGGCGAAAGACACAACCGAAATTTTGCACGCTCTCGCATAAGCATAACAACAAAGATATTGTAAAACGAATTCCACGTTTAACCTGGAACACACACATTTATAAAAAGTGTCTTTTTTAGTAAAAAATCTGACATCAGTGCTCCAAATACAAAATCGAATAAGAACTCCAATACATCCAAACAGTCCAATTTACACATGAAATTTGTTGCGATTGTTAGCGCAAATAGACCGATAAATTACATTTCTAATTTCATTTCCTCTAAAAAACCATTAAGTTGGGCGGTATAGAAAAATTACAAAATTTTGACCACTCATGACTAAGATAAATGATACGAATTTAGTCAAAAACCAGGTTTTTCAACCAGTATCACGACTGGTACGATCATGCAAAAAACTTTCAAATACATTTTTTAAAAATTCAGACAAAAATCAACTATATTTCAAGATTTCAGTATCGTCAGGCTGTTCGTTAGAACAGGGCTGGCGTTTTAAAAAAGGTAAAACGCGCCTTAAAGTAAAGGCCTAGTGATGACATTTTTAGATATAGTAAATTAATTTTTTTTATTTCCTTCTCCAAGGACACGTATAATTTATGCGGCATAATTTATGACTCCAGGTATTAATACATATTGATGACATCATTTCTAAACTTAATTTTTCAGTATTCAATTTATTCGGAAAATCTTCCGAAAGTTTTTCATGAAAATATCAAACGATCGGAAATTTCGGAAATTTCGGACCAGTGTCGGACGATTGGGGCCATGAATAAAACTTTTCGCAGAAAATATTGAAATGCGTAAGTTTGCAAATTATTCCGACCCAAATTTAAATTTAGGGTTGAGGTAGTTTTTCTTTTCTTGGTTTCCGACTAAATGAGTTTTTTAAAAAAGACAATTTGAAACTTGAAAATTGAGTGGAACGGTATTTGGACAAAAAATAAATGCACTTTTGGCTGGCAGACTATTTTTTCCAAAATTAATTGCAAAGCCAATTTAATTTTAAGTCAATTGAGATTCAATCGACCTAAACTGATCCATAAATAAGTCTCTTTGATCCAGAAATCCAAAAATCTTGGTAAATGGATTAAATCATATTTGCAGCATATTTTGTTCAATAAAGTTGCGAGAGAATTTTTGAATACAAATTCCGATTTCTGCATTTGTAGTTAATAAAAAATTTCCTCTTTTAATAAGGTGATTTTTTATGATTTTAACAATTTCATTTGAAAATTCTGAAATTTTGATTTGTAGAGCCAAATCATTTGCTGTATTTAAAATTGTCATTCTTTTTTAAAATAACGACCCGTTTTCACAATGAAAAATAAAAAAATTAACTACGATTTTATTTCACTTTTCTCATAGTCCTATAATCAATTTTAAAATAGAAAGCAGTTAAAATCAAAAGTGATAGATTATTTATTTTTAGAATAGTTTAGACATGCAAATCTATCTTATTTGATACCTTATACTTTTATCATCAATAATTGGCAAACAACTTTGTACTTGTTGATTTTTCCTGGCGAGTCTTTTTAAGGAGATATTTTGAGATTAAAAAAATGATTATTTTTGCAATTATCTCGATTGTCTAAATTTTGGGAAAAATTTTCGTCCCAAGGGATATTTTCGATGGTTTGAGAATCATGTGTTAAATAAATTTGAATAAGGAAAAAATTCTTAATATTAAATAAGTATTCTGTAGATTTTTTTAATTATATTCCTTTACGAGGAAGGTAGATATTTTCTAGTTTGGTCTAGTACATTATGTACGTTAAGTTGTACCAATGTACTAGACCAAACTCGAAAATATCTACCTTCCTCGTAAAGGGGGAAAAGAGAAGGCTTTTTAAGACCAAATATCACTCTATTTTGAAACTCGTTTCTGATAGTTCGAGCAATCAGTGATCTACAGTTATTCCGGAAGTACGTTTTTCGTTCAAATATTAGAATATTAAACTTTTGAGTTCTAAAATGTTTAGTATTGCTGATATTTGGCCCCTAGAATTCTTGAAAAAGTTACAGTTTACCAAAAAACTTTGTGAAAAATGGAAATTGTATTAACTTTTGAAGGCCCGGATCCAATTTTCTAAAAAGTGACTTCCTCAGAAATAACCTGCAATTTTCGGTCTTTAATCTACAGGTGTTTTCAGAAAGAAAAAAAAACCTACGCAATTTATCGAAATCACTTTTAAAGAACTAAAAATTCACTCAGAGCCGTCAGGACAAAAGTTGAAAATGCAGCAGTTTCAGAAAAAATTTTCCTAAAAAATGAATCATTTAGAAGCAACCTGTAATCTCTGGTCTTTAATTTCCAGGTGTTTTTGAAAATAAGTCCATGCCTCTGAGGGTTAACTAACAAATAAACTTCAAGCTGACAAAAATTGACCAATAAAAATACAAACTTTTCACAAGGCAGTGACTGCCTGGCAGTCAAATTTTATTAAGCTTACCTTTGGTTGCGCATATGATGCGGCATATCTCTGAAATTTTATCTAAAACGCCGCGTTCTCAAAACTGGCTCGCTGTAAAAAAATAAAACTATTTTTTTTAGGAAACTCTTCTGATTATTCATAAATTTGGTGACATAAAACGTTTCATGTCATAATCGACATATTCTAGTGACTTCCATAGGTAGTCAGCTAATAACGTCCAGGTAACGGAACTCAGTCAAAAATTTTTTACATGGGTTCGAATCCCAAACTATCTACCCCCCCCCCCTTAATGTTTTTTCCACACGTAGGCCCAAATATTGGCTAGTCGCACAAAAAACATATCGGAAAATGTACAATGCCCTACGTTTCTTTGGTTTTTAGACTCACTTTTTGTCTAGTACTTTTAACTCAAGTAATAGTGATTGGTCTACAGTAGTACTTGCGAGCCAAAGACATAGAGGGCAATGTACACTTTTTCCATGGTTTACCAGCCCACATTATATTAATAATAATTATTATATTAATTATTATTATATTGATAAGTTTCTCTGCGTGAACTATTCTTATTTATATGCGAGTTGGTAACCGACATCTCGCCTTGACAAATAAGGCGGACGAACCAAAAAACTGGTTAACTATCGTTTATTTAGTCGTTTTTTTAGGTAGGACCACTTATGATTCGACTGGGAGAACTAGACAAGATAGCGACAAATGGTTTTCTGCATGTGTAACCTTGGTGAAAAATATGCGGTAGAAAATTTTTTTGGCTTCCTAGGTTGATCACGTGACCGGAATCAGTCATCGAAATTGCTCAAAATGACAAAAAACCGGTTATTTGCGAATTACCGGTGAACGGTAATCATCGCAGAAAAGAAAATTTCTTGCGTTCAAAATTCGGTTAAGATTCAGATGCAAAAAAACGTTTGTCGCTACTAGTCTGTTCTCTCAGAACAGATACTCCTTTAAGGGTGGCATCGATCCGGCAGATTGGTACATTTTTTCAGACGATAAATGAAAGAAAATGTGAAAATTTATTTTTTTATTTTTTATCTTCAATAAAAGTGTCATTCTTGCAAACGTTTATATTTTTAATTTCTTAAATAACTAAATATCTGGGAAAATATAAAAAAACCACTTTTCACTGTACATCCATTTCCAACTAAACTCGATACAGATTTTTTAAAGACGATATTTATAATCTTCAGACATTGTCGTGTTATGCGCAAAAAGTTGTTTTATGTTGCTTATTAAAAAAGTTCCTTGATATGAAAGTTTTTATCCCATGAAAATGGTTAAAAATGGCAAAAGTAGAGAAAAACAACTTTTTTTGAGATAAAATTGACCTTCAATTGCGTTTTGATATTTAAAATGTTCTTACTGTCTAAAAAAGAAATGCGCCTATACACCCACAATTTTTATTTGGAATTTTGACCAGCATAAAATTTTAAATATTTAGTGCCAAATGGCTTATCGAGATGACAGCCGAGTGTTAAAAATTTCATCGATAGTTTAGATTCTAAACTTTAGAAATGATAATCGCACGACCAACTCATTAGTTGACATACGGATATTTAAATAGATACCAAAACATTTAATATGTGATTCGCCTGATTTTTATGGAGAGTTCAACAAAACCACTAATAAAAAATTTTTGGACTTGATTGCGGAAAATTTTCATAATTTTTCTAAAAAAGTCGACAAAAAATGACAAATAAACATATTTTGATTTTTCAAACAGCAGTCAGAAAATATGTAGACATGCATGAAAAAGTTAAAGTGGCTATTTTTTAGCTTTATTCACAGATTTTAAAAAAACGATCAGAGAAAAATTTGGACAAAAAATGGCGGAAAATTTCATAATGCTTTGATTTTTTTTGAAAAATTTTACGAATTCAAAAATAAAGTTCGGATCAAATCTTCCCTTAAAATAGGCAAAATATATTTCTATAAGTAGATGCACATTTATTCTGGTTCAGCTAACGATAATAAGCAGAAAAAAGTAAAACAAATTAATTAATTTCGTAAGTTAAATTGACTTCAGTCTGCCGAGTCGATGCCACCCCCTTAAGTAGTCGTACCTAAAAAAACGACCTTAGTAAATAACAACAAAACGAGGGATCCCTGTTTTCAAAATAAACATTAGATTTATTTAGATTATATAATATATTTATACCCCGCCTGAATGTTTTTTCCGCAAAAGAGGTTCAGTACATTCGCTAAAGCGTAGGCGCATAACGTGAGCAATATTATTGCTTGGCCACAATATTGCGTGTCGAGCAAAACAATATAGGCGACCTTACTGTAGACGAAAAAATATCTATAAAGAGCAGTTCAATTAGAACTTTATGAATCATAAATTATGATTCCTGAATTGTTGTTTTCGTGGTGTTTATCAAACAATAAATATTACTAACACACTATATTACTAAGAAATTTTTGCAAATCCATTTATTACCAGAAAATTTTCGAAGCTTTTTACGTGTTTTATTAATACTAAATATGAAATAAGTTGTGATTTGGACTTTTTTTCGTCAAAATTTTGAAGAAAAAGATTTTTGAAAGAAGACAATTAATGAAAAAGTCATAGATGAAAAATCTAAGTGTCTAGTGAAAACGGGATTTCTAATTTTTTAAATTTGATTTATTCTTCATTATAAAAATGTTTTTTAAAACTGAAATTATAACTGAAAATATTTCAAAATTTTTCTGGTTGAAAAAAATACCATCTTCGTTACTCAGATTTCCCACCTGACGCAATATAAAGATAATGGCTTTCAGTCTTGGTTATTCTCAAAACATTGAAAAGTCATAATTGAAGAATTAAGTTTTGATTTATAAAAAATCAACCTTATTTTATACAATTGAACTATAGGTTTATAATACAGTTACCAGAAAATCGGCTATCCCGAATCTTTCAGTGATTTTTGAACGGTTTGGATAATTTTGAAATAGAGCCAATCATATGGCTGGAAATTAATCCTTAAATATTCAAGCGCTCCCTTTTTTGAGAAGTACAATCGATTCCTTGTGTGGATTATTAGTGAGGGTGTCAAAAAATAAATGAAAAATCACCGTAACATAAGTATAAGTGAAAAAAAAGCGATTTTGGACACCTAGGAGTTAAAAAATAAAAAAAAATTTATTAAATTTCTCATCTGTCTAGGTATCGACAAATTAAGTGTCAAAATTCTTCAAGTCATTTTTGATAACTCGAAAAAATCGCAAAAACACCCTATGCGCGCCCCATGGGGCCACACTAGATAGCTTGCTAAAAATGACACTATTATTTTTAGAATAATACGGGTTTTATGACAAATTAGTTCTAAATAACTGTTACAAATGACATAAAAATGTTAAAGGTTGAATCATAAGATATGTTTATTTAAAATTTCATGCCGAAAACAAAGCAGTAATTTATTCAAAACAAATACAATACCAATTGGATTTTGAAAAATTGCTAACTATATACAGGGTGTAAGGTTTTTACCTTCTTTTTTCCAAACTGGTTACACCTGATTTCCGCCGTTTTGATTGGTTGTCAGAAGAGTTTTCTCAGATTCAACCAATCAAAACGGCGGAAATCAAGTGTAACCAGTTTTGAAAAAAGAAGGGAAAAACCTTACACCCTGTATATAATTGAATAACCGATAAGCTACAATTTTTAACATAGAGTTATTCTAACACGTCACTAAGCACATAGATTCTTGTTGGGTGGTTTCCGAATTGTCATAGAAAAGCTGCTAGTAACCGTGAAACTGGGCATTATAATATTTTCTATTTTTAAAACTCTTCGAAAAAAGTGTGATGGTTTCAGTTGCACTTTTGAGATATAATTTAATGCGATTCAAACTCAAAAACTGTCAGGACCATGACTAAACAAGATTAAACAAACCCTTTAGTTTGAATTTATAAGAAATATATCACATAGGTCGAAGTTTCGAGGTTGATTTATTCAGAAATCGAACTCTTAATCTGATTCTTGGAAATTGAAGTTCCATTATTGAACATTCAGAAAATGAGCATAACCACAATAAAAATATTTTATGAGCAGAACAGATATCCCAGGTTCATACTGATGTTAATCTAGGCAGCTCGAAAATTCTACCAAGCGAGAAGTATAGTAATTGGGAGTATATTTTCGAATCACACTAGTGGTGTCTTAGTGATTGTAGAGGTTTAATTAGCTGATATTACGCACCAATCAACTTTGGTGCTCCAAATATCAAGCAATCTTGCCTATTATTATACCAAAGACAATCACTAAGACAACACTAGTTGGATTCGAATACTCGCTTTAGAGATAAACCTCATTCTCAAGATTCACTTTTGTTGGAAAAAGGATATACAAATTATGCTGCAATATCTTATCAAAAAAGTATATGATGCCATTTTGTAAACTTGGGCCGGCGCGAGAGCTTAAAATATCTAAAACGAAATTTATATTCGAAACAATTTATTAGAGACAATTTATCTTTGTCTAACCATCAAAAAAATTGTGATACTCAACTCAATTGATAAAATATCAATGAATTAGTGGCCCTTAACTGACAGATCGTGACTATTTGAAAAATGCGGAATCCGAGCATTCGATCGGTTGATCTCTTCCAAATCTGGCCAATGAAATCGGTCTATTCTGCAATCCAGTGGTTTAATTTGGTGCTAGTATCCCGCGTTGTTTTTATCATTCAAATAATCACGATCTGTCATCTGAGGGCACTTAATTCATTTGCGCGTTTTTTCGATTAATGTTAAGTTCAATAATAATATTGCTAACCAATAGACAAATAACAATTTTACTTTCTGGTCCAAAATTTCCACGATTTTCAAAATCAAATGCGATTGAAACTCGAAAGCTGTCGGAACCATGACTAAAGAACGATCGCCAAAATATCTGCCAAAGTTTTGAGAGTTATTTCAAAATTGAACTTTTAATTTAATTGAAAAAACTAACTTTTGATAATTGAACTTTCTAGTAACCATATTCATGAATTATGCTATTATTCGTTTATTATGCTTAATAATTCAAACACAAATAGCGATTTTGATTATCATCAAATTAAAATTATGAACGACACGAGGTACTCAAACGTTTTGACAAGTTAGTTAAACTTGTTAAACCCTCAGCCAATCGAGACGCTTTATTTGATGTCTCATTCAAGCGCGAGATCTAGATTGAATTTGTTTTTTGCTACCAATTTTTTTTTGAAATACTTAAGAAAAAAGGAGAATTTTTATTTTCAAAAAGAAATTTTTTGGCGCGCGGAATCCGGCGGAACTTTTTATTAATATCATTACCATAAACCGTAGTGTTTCTCGCAGTCAGAAATACAACTTTTCTTTGCGAGCTTTTGCTCGGCTATAATAGTCGAAAACCCCCTTATTTCGTCAAAAATGCGATTTTTCAAAATATATTATCATTTTATCGGAAAAATATCAATTTTAGAAAAAAAATCCAACCACAAAACGCGGAATAAAATTTNGCACAAATCAGTATATGTGACAAATCTAACCTAACTGGTCGATTTTGGCCGAAAATCGATTGGTGGAATAGCTAGGTATGGGTCAATCATAAAGCCGATATCTTAAAAATGGCTTTATAATCGGCTGAAATATTAGGAGATAAGTACACACATAAGTAACACACTCGGGCATACATTTCCGCGCATTAACTATTATTTGAATTCATGACTGCGAGCACAAAGGGGCGGTAAAGAGAAACAAATTGAAATTGCTCTGAATTCAAAGGTGAATTTCAAAGTCAACAATTTCCTTTGAAAATGACACCAGAAAATTCTTGTGGTCAACTTTTAAATGAACGTATAAGCAACATTGGGTAAACATGATGGGTTAATTATGAATAAAATAACACTTTTAAATAAACTTCAATTCAAATTTTTGCACTTTATCGACTCTTTTGTTCAAAATTGACCTATATTTATATGACCTAAGGCTATATATTTATAAATATTTACAGCGAAAAGTCGGGATTCGTTTGGTGACATTTTCGAAGCAAAGTAATGATCTTGAAATTTACCTTGACCGGTGAAGTCTTGAAGTGCAGTAAAATTTTATATGTCAAATCATCAAAGAAAAGTGTTTTCGTATGCCTCGGAGTTAAAAATAAACGAAAATTCTCAATTTTTCTTGTGAAGGTTTTGAAAATAGACCTGTGTGTTTAATATTTAAAAAAAATCATCGGTCACCCTAGTGGAGATCCATATATCACGTGATAAATTATGTCAAACAATTATGTACCATGATTCATGGTCCATGAATATATCATGGCATAAGATATGAGTTACGCTGCCTAAGGATGAACCCTAATCTTTTTGAATAAAAGTTTTTCAAACATTTATGTATACTTTTGAGTTTCTTTAAAGCCGTTTTAGATTTAAATTACAATTCAACGATTTCAGAGTTTAAATAATACGTGTTCTAAATACTGAATTGTACTCAGTGACTAAGCGTTACGTTTCAGTTTTTAGATCTAAAAATAACAAATTTGATGAAATTTTATCTCAAGTCTACCATTTAATGCTTGTAGCTAATTTTGAAAGTCATAACGATACGATATGTATTAATAGGTTGAAACCAAGCACGCTAAACCCAGGAAATTCTGACATTTAGACGGATAAAGTTGAAAAAAATAGTTAAATGTGACATTTTTGGTCTATAAAAATATTCACTATATGGATCTCCGCCCCGAATGCACATTATAAGCCCTCTTTCAGTTTAGTATATAAGTAGTTGTATCTGAAGTACTATCTAGTTATTAAAAAACTGGTCGTTCCAGCATAAAATTTATGCTGTATAATTAAGGCGGTTGGCCGAAAATTTTGACGCATGGCAGTAGTACCAAACTTTATCATCATGTAACATGATTCATGTTGTACATATGTTCAGATAAAATAAAATATTTTTGGAGCATTTTTTACAGCAAACGAACAGATATTAATAATGTTGAATCAATTTAACATTAAAAAACAAGTGGAAAAACTAAACACGTTATTCCTAAAAAAAATAATTTATTTCTACAGAGCAGAATATTTGAGCTTTTCGATATTTTGGACATTTTCAAAAGAAAGTTTTGTGATGATATTGCAAGTGCAAAAATACTGGGAAAAATTGAAAAATATCGAAAAAAACATTTTTCATAATGTGTCGTTTTTTCATTTCTAAATTAGATACTATCAAATCGTATTATAGGATTCCAATCAAATTGGTGCATTTTTGTCAATCTGCATCTAGATCAAATTTTGGAACCAGTAATGGAGTAGTGTCTTTAGTTGAGTAGAGTATTTATGGGAGTAATGTCTTTTAGAGAGTAGTGTAACACTACTAGTGTTCTTATGAGAGTAGTGTCCTTAATCCTAAGGGGCTGGTGGCAGTGAATTTTGACATTTCAGAGGCGTGATACGGCTCAACCAATAGATCTCTTTTGGTTAAGCCGTATCAAGCCTCTAAAATGTCGAAATTCAATTCCACCACCCCCTTAAGAAATAAGTTAAAGTTGCGTCTAAAAACGCAAGACACAAATAAAGAAATTCACTACGTTGTGGTTGGTTATTGGCAGTACAAAATGTGTGATAATCCTTTGGATTAAATGTTTTGATTAAAATTAAAATGTAATTAAATGTTGTCATGACATTATTATTTTCTGTCCTCGGTAATATATATATATGTCCAAGAACTGATAATATTTATCTCCACCTAAAACAAGTCTTCTCTAAATATTTTTTGTTTAAAATTTTATAGAACTGAAGCGAAAATAATTTCTAATATCTCCTCAAGGGATCAATATTTAGCTTACGCCATGAAATTTTATTATAACATTTTAAAAGAATGTTTTAATTTATTTAGACATTTTCTGTCATTTTTGTCACTTCTTCTTTAATTTCAGTTCATTTTATTAACTTGAACTAAGCTCTATAAATAATCAACAAAAATTGTTATTTCTGCTCTCTTGCGCTATTTTTTGAAAAAATGATAAGTCGTTAACAACAATATGTTAAGGCTTATGTAAGTCATTACGGTTCATTGTGTGTATAATGACAAATAGATAAAAAAATAAATCAATATTTTGTCATATTATTATGCCCTAAATACACTCGATTACATCATCTTGTCAGCTTAGTAACTGACCATTAGCTTAAAATTATTTTCGAAAACTGATTTTCTTGAAATAGCGTTTTTAACAAAGATTTCCTTTAGGGCTTATAGAGCATTAGTTGACTTCATCAATTTATCATAAACCTAGTTCATCTGGTTTTAAGCCGTTATTATGATCCCCTCTAAATAATCCAGTTTTAAAGGATAATTCAAAAATAAGTCTGAGAACACATCTGCGCGTGGGTATTTTCTCGTTTAACTCGGAGATGGCTAATTAGTAATATGCAGGAATTTATTTATTTAATTCTGGTTGCAAATAAGTGTCTAGCAGTAGTCAAAAAATGTACTAGTATACATGTATTTAGTTTAGGGAGTGTATTTTCGCACCGAAAATCAGGCTCATAATCGAAGACTTTGAGCCTGTCACAAGAAGCGCAATTTCGAAGCTTCGAGCGAAAAGTAAAAAAAACGCACGAAATTAAACGATTTTTGTATAATAAGAGCTTTTCAAAAAAGTATTTTGTCATTGAATGTTAGAAATATACATGTATCAACTTTCGAAAAACGGGTGCAATTTGTGGTAGCTGGGGCGATTCGTGGTGACCCGATGTACATTATAAAGGGGAGGCTAAATATCGCCGAAAGTTGTTTCGCAAAAAAATATCGGCGATATTGGCACTTTCGGCGATATGGGGACAGAAATAAAATTTTTCGTTCAAAAATGTAAAACGCGTGGGCGTTCGAAATGACGTTATAGTTTGAAAAGTTTTTCAATTTTATAAGGAGTTTTACAATAGATTTTAATGAAGTGAAATACCAAAATGTGTAGAATTACGTATTTCACCAAACGCAATCAAATGAAAATTCAAAAAAGTACCAAAGTAGATTTGGTAAATTTTATGTTGAAATATGACGTAATCAAAGTAATTTGTAATAAAAACCTCGAACGTCCACGCAATTTCGACGACATTGACAAATTAGGCGATATTGGGCCGACGATATACGGTATGCGGCCTCTCCATGTATAATATAATTTATATTCAGCAAATATAGTAGAAATGTCGACTCACATTATGTGAGTCACACATTATTTTTTTCTTACTTATCATGGGTTTTATCATTGAAATTTAGAGAAAAGTGTTCTACACAAAAAACTGAATTAATCTAAATTGCACAAAAAGCTATACTGTACACAAACGAGCACTTCAATCATACATTTCTTACTGCAAAGTTTTAATTCAACCCAAATAAACAGTTCTGACAAAATAAGTTTAATCAAATGGCTATGAGTGTATAATATATATGTGGATATCAAATCATGCAAAATAATCCCCTCACGTTCACCACCTCACACTTTCGGGTATAATCAAATAATGTGCTTTTTTAAAAGTCAAATTAGGGAGGAAATTATTAGGGAGAAATATTATTTCCTGGAAATAACGGGTCACAAGTGAAATGGCGAAAAATTGTTGCGCTATAAAAATTTAGAAAAAATTGAATATCGCAATTTCCTCTAATCTAATGATTCAGATTGCACTTTTTCTTCATTTTCTACTCCACAAATTCCACGTCAATTTTGATGAAAATGACCAAAAAAGCAAAACGTAAAATTCTACATTTTAGGTTTTCGCCATTTTGCTTGTGACCCGAAAATAACCTCCACGGAAAGACACTGGCGTTGAAGTTGGTATTTTTTGAAAATTTTAAACACTTATGCGTAGACTACGCAGCGTAGTTTAGACAAAACTGTCTACACTGTGTAAAATGTTTTCCACGATATACACTCTTTTGATTGTCATCTGTGATGTACAATTTGGACAAATCTTGCGATAAAAGTTTGGAAAGCTAAACAAACATCGCTGTTTTCTTTACTGTCAGTATTCAGCTGATAGTTTCTTGTAATTCATGCCTTAATTTTTTGATTCGATCGGATCGGGCTTGTGCGTGAATAAATTGATGGGATCGGAAATATTATCTGATCAGCTCGGATTCAAACTAAATTACTCAAAACAAGAGAGTAATAGAATATATTTTTTGAGCAAAAAAAATGCTTGTCGAAACAACTTCTCATAGTATTTTTTTATCGTCGAAAATCCCCCTCATTAATCACGTGCTTCTGAAAGCAACTTAATTGGATGAAAGATTTTGCGAGGAATTTCGGGAAAACTTGCGCGACTGTAATTGGCTGCCCTTTTTAACGTTCCCTCAGGGATCGGCAGAGTTTGCTCTGCTCTACTTTTTTTAGAGCAGAGCTGACTTTTAAAAATACTAAAGTAGAGCAGACTAGAGCAGACTTTTCAAAATACAAGAGTAAAGCAGAGCTGACCGTTTAAAAACACCGGGTAGAGCAGAGAAAACGTTTTAGAATCAAAATTTTAAGAGCAGAGCAGACCCAAAATTTTCAAAACTCTACTTCGAGATTGCGTTTATTCGGCGTCGAGCAGGTCCTAGAGCAGAGCAAACGATTTCAAAAATCTGGCGACCCCTGGTTCCCCTAACCCTCCTCCCTCGCCTCACTTTGATGACGCATCTTTTGAACTGAAGCCCGCGAAGTGTATTGTATCAAAAATCTTCTGAAAAAAAATTTCATCCTATGTGTTCTGGGATTGATTTATCAACAATTATTTATTTCAGTTTGCTTATACGGAATTTAACTTTAGAAATAGCTTTTGAATACTTCTAATCGTGAAACAAATTGACACAACACTTTAGTCATGCATTTTTATTTTCTTATGAGTAATACTCATTGAGTATGTTCAATTTTGAAGATTTTATAATTTAACTGTGCCAAAAAATCAGTGAACATTTTTTTCAAAAAATAAACCTCTTATCTAACCTCCAAAACAGTAGATTTTTTCCTGGAAGATTCTCTTTATGCTGAGTAAAATGAAATTAATTTAAAGTTATTATATCAATTTATCAATTCAAATATGCACAGTTTTCTGAATAATAGACTCTGGAATAGCCTATTTACCACTTTGTCATAAAATATAACAACTTTTATAGGTCACTTTTATGTCCAACAAAAGATAAACTATTTGCCAAAAATTAAGTAACATCTAAAATTTTTCCAAAATTGGGTTTATATCTATTACGGTCCTTGTTGGGCCTTTTTGGCCACGTTATTAGCCAAATTTTTTTATATAATTCGGCTTTTGAACACGACTCATCCGATTAAGTTCTTATATAGCTCAAACTGAGCACAAATATCTAGTGAAAAATTACTGATTGCAATAAATTCCGAGTGCCAACTTGCAAGAACTTTATGAGTTGCTGGTAAATTACCGAATTCCACGAAAATAAAAAATCCAGCCAGTCATTTTATAGAAAAGACGAAATTAAATATAAATCACTATAAAAAAATATTACCGATCATATATGTAACAAACTACATGTGAAAATATAATATGTTACATATTAAATGTTCCAAACTAGCAAGAACTTTGTGACTGGCTAGTACTATTTAATGATAAATTACCAAATTCCACGAAAATATAAAAATCTGGCCACTCATTTCACAGGAAAAAGAAATTCAGGGAATTTGAATAAATCACATTAGAAAACAATATTACTGATCTAATATGTGACTAATTACATGAAAATATATATATTTTTCATATAAATCTCAGTAGTTTTTTCCGATTAAATCTCAGCAATATATTTCCCTAATGTGTTTTTATCAGAAATTCCAAAAATAAGATTGAGTTGACTGAAATTCCCTTAATTTCTTTTTAATTTCGCCTTTTGAATGACTGACTGGATTTCCATTTTTCGTGGAATTTGGTATTTTAGCAGCAACTGGTCAGCAGCCAGATATCTCCCAAAAATAGATTAAATGTGTTTATTAAATTCCGTGTTTTGACATAAGAGTGGCTTAGGATTGAAATAACAACTGGAAACCCACTCATAGAGTTTGCTAGTTGGAGCATGAAATGAACTTTTGAATCACGAGTAAAATAACCACAGATAAATTAAAATATATAACAAATATAAAGTTAATTTTGAATATAATCTTCAGATTTAATAAATTGTTAATTCGTTATAGCAACCGGGGTTCGTCATGGCCTAAAAGGATGCTTTCGCAAACTGAATTTATGTGCTACGGTGCTAATATAATTATAACAATGGAAACAATAAAATGACTCACATTTGAGTAATGCTCAATTATCTAAGTTTTTCCTACGCAGAAAAACCCCGTCCCGTCCTTGTATTAGATACTGAGGTTATGGAGCGATTAAAATGTCTATCACGAAAATAGTCAAATTGTTTATTATTAGATTTTAACTCGTAGACATATAGACATGAATCTGACGTACCCAGAACTCGATTTCCGGCAACATAGTGACAATTACTATTAGATCGAGCCATATAAGCAAACGATCTAATCATTATCAACATGACACAATTTTCAATAGCTTTTAAAATAATATTCAGACCTAATGTGCAATAAATTAAAATAAAATAAAAATCCGATGAACAAAAAGGCATTTAATGGGATAGAGAAAAAAAATTCGCGAAAATGTGTCCCAGTGTACAGGAGCAACCGTTCGACTAATAAACATTGGACAAGAATTTTATAAACTCTTATTTAATATGTTAGAATATTACTGTTCAAATCTAACAGTTTTCATAAAGCGGTTTATTCTCTAGTTCAATTTACACAATCTAATTATAAATAACAAAAGAAAAATGAATATTTTCATACAAAATTCTCTATCCAGTTATGACCTTGAAATTATTGAGTTTAATATCATATTGATTAGTTCATAAAAATATGACCAAGCAGACGAAGCAACGCACTAAAAAATATTATCTTCGTCGGATAACCCTTTGTGCTTCGTAATTAATTAATTTCCGAGAATTTTGGCTTCTAGATGGTGCTCTATTCTAACGGAGGCCAATTTTCACAAATAATACAACACAGAACAATCTTGAAATAAAAAAACCCCAATCGGGTAATTTATAAGCCAATTTTTATCTCCATCCTTTCGCGAATCTCGCCATACGGCGATTCTTAGTTTATAGAGACATTATTAATCGAGAAAGCTATGACTTACATCCGGAAGATCTCATACTAAGACACCGGCAAGCCATGACTTAGAAATTCGTTAACGATTATTTTAAAGACGGTCTTCCCGCACTGGGATGGTTGAGTACTTTTTATGTAATAAGAGAAAATTTTTTTAGTAATAATTTAACAGTAATTGAAAAAGTATAAGCAAGACGAATCAAAGAAAATTCCAGGGTCAACTTCAAACGTATTTTACACGAACTTATTCTCATTAACAGGAAAGTCGAATAAAATCACGTGACGAAATAATCAAAAATAAGTTACAAATGTCAAATAAAAATTCCTGATTTCTTGAAAAAATATGATCACGTGACGTGTCTTGGATATATACTATTATGAGGTTCAATATACTCTTAGCTTAGGTGTGATATTAGTCTCCGCAAAAACTTTTCGGTCGTAACTTTCGAGTATCTAGATAAGGAGGTTACTTGGGCCAAAACCTCATTCTAATCTTGAAGGTCACGTGATGTTTTTCGGACTGAAGATGTAATGATAAATAAAATATCTTCAAAAAACCACTCATAAGGAACACTTCAACTTCATTTCAAGAATTGATTTAGCAAATTTTGGAAAAAAACAGTACTAATTTTACCAAACCTTATCTTAACATATACGGTCACAGTGATCATTTTGAGGGGAGCTATAGTGTATTGGGAAAAAAGTCTTAGAGAATTTTTTTTTTCTGATCAACGATGAAAGGTTAATTTTTGTGATTTAAAAAGAGTCTTATATGAGCAATAACATAAGTACTAGTAAATACATATAAATTTTCAACTAAAAAAATACGCACAAACGTCATTTTTATTCATCTTAAAAGTTTAAGTCGATAACATTATATAACTAGGTCTTGTCATGTAATGTTTAAGCGTCGGAAAATGCGATTATACTGTGAACTGGCTCACACTTGCCGGGAGAATCGAGTCCTACGATTTGTCCATAATAGTTGGACTTATTAAATATTTGATAATAAAACAAATATATTTGGAACTTCAGCCACACAAATTAATTTGATTTATAAACTGCATACATGTGCACTAATGCAATTTTGCACTGAAATTTGAAATTTATCTGCGCGATTGAGGAACCTATCATGCAAAGGTGACAAAGGTGCCATCGAAGTTCGCGCTATTTCAATGCGATTCAATTTTTCTAGAAGGTTGTCAAAGGTTATTTAGTCAAGAAAATTTAACCCACTTCACGATTATTCAACGTTCATCCAGATAATCAATTCACGTGACAAAAAATGCCACTATCCATTTCGCTTAATTTGCACACGTACAGTTTTTTAATGTAATGCGCATTAATATGACGCCAAAAGCACTCGAGAACGGTAGAATAAATTATGATTATCAATTTAAATCTGTAAGTGCTGGTAGAGCAGAAGTCTTAACGATTAATGGCACGAGGAATTAGATTTATTTATCTTCTTGAATTCTGTGAAATATCGAAATAAGGTATTGCTACTTAAAAGTACCAAAATGTATTAGCATAATCCGAGACACTTAACGCGTATCACTGTTAGATAGAAAACAGAAATTAATTAGAACCACGCCGTTAAGCTATCATGTCTATATTGACAGAAACCAATCGATGATATAAATATGTGAGAACAATATAGTGAGTAAATAATAATAAAAAATTACCACACTGGTTATCAAGGACTCTTGATAGAAGCGGGTTAGTTTTTCATTGCACGTGATATCCTCAGCTCTGTCGTACAGCATATATATCAACTATGAACAGTTTATTTTGACCTCCATAACGTAATACAAGTTCTTCCCTTCTCCGTTGAAAACATAATCGGCCTAAATTTATATGATAAACGAAGAACTTGGGGTTGGATTTATTCAACTCGCGGACAAATCAATATGGACAAGCACAACATAAATTGTTGAATCACGTGGCATAAATCAGGTTTCAAATTCTAGTGCGTTTGATTGGCTACCAAAAATTAGTATCTGCTTCCACTCCTTCATAATCTTATTTATTTTTTTACCTTAGCGGGGGTTCTATAGGCAAATGGATTCAGATTATAGGCTGCCTATAGAACCTCCTTAATAATTATATCCCTTTATTACACTTTGGTAGAAAAGCGCGTTGACAGATTTTTCTAGCTCAAATTATACTAGAAAAAACACCCACAGATGGACCAACTACGCTTTCTAACCAAAGTGTAATAAAGGGATATCGATCATTATGCCTGGGTAACTTTAAAAACTTAAATATCCCTATCTTTTAACAGGCAAATAAGTTTTTTAAAGTGACCCAGGCATAATGATGATATAGTATATTCTTACTGTATAGGATCATCCTATACTATATCTATTAGGATGTCATGTTTTACTGGGTTATTGTTTCCGAATTGCTATTAAAAACATAGTCAATTGGCTATTAAGGACTAAACTGCACAAAGCCGTAGCCGGCGGCTGAAGTTATTTTAGGCTGTCGCCGTACCCAAGTTAACATAAGTCTGCTATGAATGAGTGTAAATGACACACTCGTTACAAAGTACTTCTTTTTTACAATTCATACAATACTACTCTTTGGAATATCGCCATGTGCGCGATTTTCTAAGCTACGCGATGCGAAACTCGTAAGATTCCATAGTGTTTTATAATATCACGTGATAAACTTGAGTTTGGTTCCCAATATAAGTATTGTACAGTACAAAAAGAGGTTCTCCGAATTAGCCACATTTTTGTGTGGGCGTCAGCTCTTGTGTAAACCAAAGAGCCAATGAGTGACGCGCATTGTAACCACACAACACCGGAAACCCCTCATCCCTATTGTACCAGACCATTTGGCTGATTTTTACATTTCTAGAATTAATTAATGTTATCTTATGACTGCAATTCAGTAACTGAATCAAGATAATACTATTTTTGACTGCACAAAAAATAACATTTGAATCTGTTTTCGCCAGTACAACGATAATTTTAAGAAAAATTAATTATTCTCGCGAATTGTGTTTGAAACACACCGATGCGTATGTGAGTTACTCACCGTGAGTAATGGTATATCGTGGAGGTCAACAAAACTTGTATTTAGAACCTTCATTTTTGACAGAATTTCGATGGAATTGTGGATCTATCCAATTTGTTAAACAGACTAGATTTTGACGTGTTTATTTGTTTGCCCTAAACCTTAATCTGACATATTCTGAGCAGCCCGCCCCTGCCCAGCAGGATTATACCGTCCTTATTTTGCCCCAAAAACATTTTTTGGATTAGATCATTGATTTTCATGACAAACTCTACACTGCAGTTTTATCTAGTTTTGACGGTTTCTAGTTTTTAATTTAGTTTTGATTGTAGGGCCAGCATGAAACTAGCTCTAGGTCACTTATTCGGATTTAAAACTCTATCTACTTTTTCACCTTACATACGCTTTTTGATACAGTACAAAATAACTATGAGCTTCATTAATAGTTAGCACTTTTGGAAATTCGAGTTATAAAGTATGTACTTTATTCTTTCGTATGTACTTTATTTTGGTGATTTAGACTTCTGCCGAGCGCGGTGATTGGCCAGCGATAATCCACAATTTTAAATAACAAAACATTTTCGCATATATTTTAAAAACCTAAACGGCATAACGGTCATATTCTATATTTCCTAAAAACGATTTCCAGCCATTTCTGTATTGCTGAGCGCTGATTGGCTGCCGCGCGATAATGAAACGGACACGAAAAAAATAATTAATTTTCAGAAGGCTGTCACCTCCCTAGGATCTCCAAGGATATATTATCAATCATCACTGATTAGGTCATATTAACTTTCAGTGTGACAAGAGAAACATTTTGGACTAATCTAGCGTACCCACCGTGGGAGCCAGAATTGGCTGAAATTTTGCATGGGTACGTTTTTTGGTCTAACTTGGCACATCTATTAGTCCAAAAAAATTTTCGATAATTTTTAACCCCTAACCACCAAAATATTTTACTCAAAAATCAGGACACCCACAGTAGAACTCATGCCAATATCGCGCGCAGGGGTGAGCAGCTTTTTAAAATCAATTTTCATAAAATATGGAACCATACAAAAAAGTGCTTTTAGTAAAAAAAGTATCAGTCACTATCAGAAAATAATTTTCATCAAGTCATATTTCGAACTTNTTATTCGGACTTTTGTGTAATGTGAAAAAAAGTCTTTAAAAACGTTGAAGCTTGACCTTGGGATTTTTTTTGACGTAATTTGAGTTCTTTTCAAATGTACTGTACTATGTGTTTCTTGTGCCAAAAGTACTCAAATTCACGTGGAAGGGACCCTTAAAAGAATCGTAACAATTCTAAGACTTTTATTGATATTACAGTAGGGCCTTCCGGTTAATAGAGCATTTCTAAAAGTCATCACTTCCGAAATACTGATTCGAGAAGAATGCGTAGGCGAAAGAAAAGAGAGAAGGAATCACGAGAAACTAATATTCCAAAAAAAATGTAAGGGGGACTCATTTACATGAGATGATAATGATTATTTTATTTTTGCATGATGCATACCCAAATTGGCGACGAGTTTATATTTAAAATTTTAAATGTCAAATTAACCCTAAATTCGTGTTATTTATGCACTTGTGGGTGGAGATCGGCGAAAATGAAGAGAATTTTTAATTTCTTCACATTTGATACTTTTTATTTATTTTTTAACAAATTGTGTTTTATAGGCCTGTAGATAATTCTATGAACAATATGATTAATCATTGAAAATATATGTGATAATGAATCTTCGGTTTAATGCTTATTCAAACGCAAACGCCACGGAGGCGCCAAAGACCACGACGGTTCCAGAGATTGTCGGCCACACGGGAGTTATGATTCATTTATTCGAAACGTTCTGCATCAATGTTATGTTCGTACCCAATTTTGAGATTTATCATCTATACCGAGAAAAGTTTTGAAATACATGTAATGTGTAAAAATAAATGTAGCCACAGGCCACGTATAGAAAGTTCTTATTCGAAACAGTTGTTTTTTAATTTGAAACTTCGAAATTAGTTTGCATCAAATTGACTATTCATGTGATACATTTATTCTGCGAATTCACCAGAAATTTGACGTGAAATTCTGACAGGAAAACGAAATTAATTATTCCTCTATTGTTGCTTTTAACATTTTTAGGGTGTTTAGAAGGCAAAATGAGCATTGGAAAGAATCTTTAATTATAAAAAACTGTCGGACCCCACAATATAACCAATCAGTTTTAATTAATTCTAAAGCAAGTATTTTGCATTCAAATTCGCTTTAGGACATGTCATATCTGTAATTATTTATAAATTATCATTATTTAATTATCACGTTGATTCTAAGAGATATCTGTACACTATAATAGTATGCAAATTCATAGGCCAATTTTTCACAATCCATTTCTAGAATCCCTTTTTTTGTTATTTTTATAAATTTTAATAAAAAAGTTAACCAACTTTTTCAAAAAATTATCATAAAGTTATTATCCTTTTTTCAACGAAACTCCATCTCAAAAAAGTTTACTTATCTCTATAGCGCGTGTTCGAATCCACTAATGTTGTCTTACTGATTGTCTGAGATGATTATAGGCAAGGGTGCTTAATATTGAGACCGAAAAATTTGATCGGTCTGTAAATCCCTCAGCAATCACTAAGACAATCACTTAGACAACATCAGTGGGTTCGAACCGCGCTAGGTAGAGTTATTTAACGTTTTTGAGATGGAATTTCCGTTGCGGCAAAGGATATGCATCAAACGTCCGGATCAAAACCAAAATCCCTGAAACAATAACCGGAACGTCCTGACAAAATTGTCATCATAGGCTGGTCAAGACGTTTGAGTCGTCGGTAAAAAAATTGGGTATCTACTTTCGCGTTTTGTATTGACCATGAGAGCACCTGGATTTCACTTTTTCTTGACCATTAATTAGCTTCGGAAAAAGTTTGGATCATGAACTTAAGGAGGAACCGACGGAGGTCTATATCTCGAGATCTACACATTGCTACGAAGTAATTTTGCCGGCTGGCGGAATTTTGTTATCGATTTCATTTCCAAAAAGTTAAAAAAAAGTTAATTTCGGACAAATTTTTTCAGAAAATTTCGATCTCTCTAAGGTAATTTTTAGGTGGGCAACCCCTTCTCATGACAATTGCGGAAAACGTATAGATGCATATCGAAAAAGTTTTTGAATTCGACTGCCAACTAAAAAATTCTCAATTAGAGAATTAAGTGTTTTATGATGTAATTTTTGAACTGCTGGATCAAAAACTTTTAATTTTTCTTTGCATTGGGTAGCCAAGAGTGTGCGAGTGTGTGAGAAAAGTAAAACAATTATTTTCTTCGAAAAAAAATTTTTTCCGTAAGATTCAGAAATTTTGGGTAACCGATGGAGGTCAATATCTCGAGATCTATTACATGGAAAATTATTAATTTTTGCGGGCATCCAACTTTTGCATCACGTTCGATTACTAAAAAATAAAAATAATAATTTTCGAACAAAAAATTTCAAAATTTTGTTTTTTTCTAAGTATTTTTTTTTCTAAATCGTGCTGTATTGTGAGAAGAGCCATATCAGATATTATTTTTTTCGGATCCGTTCCCTTGTTTTAAGCTATAGGAAAAATGAAGTAAATAACTTTTTTTGAAAACATTTAAAAAATTGATCAAAAATTGGGGAATTCTGGCGAATTAGACACAACGAAATGGTGAACCTCTCGCATAAGCAACCAACAAAGTTTGTACGATTCACTTTAACCTGGAAAACACCCAGTTTTTAAAAAGTGCTTTTTTAATAAAAATCGACATCATGCTCAAATAAAAGCGGATTAAGGATCAAACACCCAAAACAGTCAATTTACACATGTAAATTTTTGGTCGATTTTGCGCAAATAGACCGAAAATTAACATTTCTATTTTTCATTTTACTTCCTAAAAAAACCATTAATAGTGGGCTTAGAAAAATTAAAAATTTGACACTCATGACAAATAAAATTACGAATTAGTCAAAACCAGTTTTTCACCAGCTTCACGACGTACGATCATGCAAAAAACTTCAAAAAACATATTTTAAAAATTCAGACCCAAACTCAACTATATTTCAAGATTTCAGTATCGTCAGCTGTTCGTCATAGAACAGGGCTGGCGTTTTTTAAAAAGGGTAAAACGCGCCTCAAGTGAAGCCTGTGATGACATTTTAGATATAGTAAATTATTTTTATTTATTTCCTTCCAAGGACAGTATAATTATGCGGCATAATTTATGACTCCAGCTATTTATACATATTGATGAATCATTTCTAACTAATTTTTTTCAGTATTCAATTTATTCGGAAAATCTTCCGAAAGGTTTTCATGAAAAATATCAAAACGATCGGAAATTTCGGACCGAGTGTCGGACGATTGGGGCCGGGAAGGTGCTTTCGCACCCAATTTGGCCAATCGACTGTTTATTTCTCCTATATTTGTTACCGTGGGTACGGAAAGCACGCCCAGTGCTTCTGTACCCAATTGGTCATGTATTATTTTATTTTTTAGACCATTGTGGGGTACGGAAAGCACGCCCGTGCTTTCCCACCCCAAATTGGTCTAAATAAAAAAAGTTGCATTGTCATGTCAACAATTAAACGGAGGCCAGACATATCAAGATGAAGCAATAATTAGTAAACCAAAAAATCGTGATTTTACTTTTTATTTTATGTTTATTGAAGTTCAATGGTTTTCATATTATATTTTTTTGAATCTCTAGGGTTTGTCTTAGTCAATTGAGTCGATCTACATTATTCTATATATGAAAGTTCGTCAAATCGCATTTCCCACCCTACCTAGATAGTCTTCAGAAATTAAAAAATAATAGATCACCCAAAAATTCCTAGTTACAATTTTATCTCAGGGACAAAATCCTACAGGTGACAGCAGTATTTGAATATCATTTTTTTCAATTGTTAATTAGTTGGAAATTATGTGAATTTCCAACTGAATTTTATGATCCTTCTTCAGCTCTAAGTTGTCGTAAAATCCATGTCCCTATCTACGATATGACATAGGAAATTACAGGAAATGGGTTTTCTGAATTATTTACAGGCGCAAATTTCCCTCCGGTACGTCCTCGGCCGATGATTACATTTCATAAAATAATGGGCCAATTTTGATTCAATAGTGGAAGCCTTTCCCACATTTTCCGGCAATTTGTCTTAACTAAAATAACGGCTGCGTCTTTAGTTCCGATTCACATTGAGGATTTTCCGCCGTAAAGTCTCTAAATTTTCATCGTGAAGTGATTCCAGAATGATATAAATTGCTTGGCCTCCTCTCGATATTAAATTTCACGGAAGTCTTGATTGGAGCATTAACGCCTGATGACGTTTGCAAATTATCTCATCTTCATTCCAAATTTTAATGTGGTCAATCGAAATAAATTTCCATTTTGGGACCAATTTGCCCAATTTGGGTACACTAGCACGCCCGTGCTTTCCGTACCCAAATTGGTCTCGATATTTTTTTAAATTCAGACCAATTTTGGGTACGGAAAGCACGGGCTTTGCTTATGTGTACCCAAATGGGTACACTTAGACACGGACTTTGGGGCCATGAATAAACTTTTCGCAGAAAATATGGAATGCGTAAGTTTGCAAATTATCTCGACCCAAATTTTAAATTTAGGGTTGAGTAGTTTTTCTTTTCTTGGTTTCGACGTAAATGAGTTTTGGTGTTAACAAAAGACATTTGAACTTGAAAATTGAGTGGACGGTATTATTGGACAAAAATAAATGCACTTTTTGGCTGGCAGCATTTTTTCCAAAATTAATTGCCAAAGCATTTAATTTTAAGTCGATTGAGATTCAATCGAACCTAAACTGATCCATAAATAAGTCTCTTTGATCCCAGAATCCAAAAATCTTCGGTAAATGGAATGTTAAATCATATTTGCAGCATCTATTTGTTCAATAAAGTTGCGAGAGAATTTTTGATACAATTCCGATTTTCATGCTTTGTAGTTAAATAAAAAACTTTCCCTCTTTTAATAAGGTGATTTTTTTATAGATTTTAACAATTTCATTGAAAATTTCTGAAAATTTTAATTTTGTAGAGCCAAATGATTGATGTATTTAATATTGTCATTCTTTTTTAAAATAACGACCCGTTTTCACAGATGAAAAAAAAAATTAACTACGATTTTATTTCACTTTTCTCTAGTCCTATAATCAATTTTTTAAAATAGAAGCAGTTAAAATCTAAGTTAAGTGATAGTTATTATATTTTGTAGATAGTTAGCATGCAAATGACGTATCTTATTTGATACCTTATCTTTTACGTCATCATATTGGCAAACAACTTTCGTATTGTTTGATTGTTCCTGGCGAGGTCTTTTTAAGGAGATATTTTGAGATTGAAAAAAATGATTATTTTTTGCAATTATCTCGATTGTTCTAAATTTTGGGAAAAATTTCGTCCAAGGGATATTCTATTTGATGGTTTGAGAATTCCATTACTGTTAAATAATTTGATAAGGAAAAAATTCTTATATTAATAAGTTTCTGTAGATTTTTTTAATTATATTCCTTTACGAGAAGCGTAGATATTTTCTAGGTTGGTCTAGTACATTTGTACGTTAATTGTACCAATGTACTAGACCAAAACTCGAAAATATCTACTTCCTCGTAAAGGGGAAAACAGAAGCTTTTTAAGGACAATTATCACTCTATTTTGAAATCGTTTCTGATAGTTCGTAACCTCAGCAATCATTGATCATACAATTAGTTTCCGGAAGTACAGTCTTTTCGGTGTCAAATATTAGTCAATAATAACTTTTGAGTTCTAAAAATGGTTAGTATTGCTGATTATTTGGCCCTCTAAATTCTTGAAAAAAGCTTTACAGTTTACCAAAAAACTTTGTGAAAAAAATGGAAATTGTATTAACTTTGCAAGGCCGGAATCCAATTTTTCCAAAAAGTGGACTGTCTCAGAAAATGAACCTGCAATTTCGGTTTTACATCTGACAGGTGTTTCAGAAGAAAAAAAACCTACGCAATTTTCGAAATCACTTATTTAAAGAACTAAAAATTCATAGAGCCGTCAGAACAAAAGTTGAAAATCAGCAGTTTCAGAAAAAATTTTCCTAAAAAATGAATCATTGAAGAAGCAACCTGTAATCTCTGTCTTAACTTTCCAGGTGTTTTGAAAAATAGTCCATGCTTGAGGGTTAAACTTAAAAGTAAACTTCAAGCTGACAAAATTGACCATAAAAATACAAACTTTTCTTCCAGCAAGGCAGTGACTGCCTGGCCAGTCAAATTTTATTAAGCTTACCTTTCTGGTTCGCATATGATGCGGCATATTCTGAAAATTTTATCTAAAACGCCGCGTTCTCAAAAACTGGCTCGCTGTAAAAAAATAAAACTAATTTTTTTAGGGAAACTCTTTCTGATTATTCATACATTGTGGTTGGGACATAAACGTTTTCATGTCATATCGACATATTCCTAGTGACTTCCATAGTAGCAGCTAATAACGTCCACCGGGTAACGGAACTCAGTCAAAATTTTTTTACATGGGTTCGAATCCCAAACTAATTCTTACCCCCCCCCCCTTAATGTTTTTTTCCACACGTAGGCCCAAAATATTGGCTAGTCGCACAAAAAACCATATCAGAAAATGTACAGATGCCCTACGTTTCTTGGTTTTTGACGCACTTTGTCTAGTACTTTTTAATAAGTAATAGTGATTGGTCTACAGTAGTACTTGCGAGCCAAAGACTAGGGGCAATGCTAGCACTTTTTTCCATGGGTTTAACCAGCCCACATTTATTAATAAATAAATTATATTCATTTATTATCTATATTAATATAACGTTGTCTCTGCGTGAACTATTTCTATTTATATGCGAGTTCGGTAACCGACATTCGGCCTGACAAATAAGGCGGAACGAAACCAAAAAACTTGGTTTAACTATCGTTTAGTTTAGTCGTTTTTTTAGGTAGGACACTTATGATTTCGACTGGGAGAACTAGACAACGATAGCGACAATGGTTTTCTGCATTGTTAACCTTTGGTGAAAAACTATGCGGTAGAAAATTTTTTGCTTCCTAGTTGATCACGTGACCGGAAATCAGTCGATCGATTGCTCAAATGACCAAAAAACCCGGTTATTTGCGAATACCGGTTGAACCGGTAATCAGCGCATAAAAAGAAAAATTTCTTGCGTTCAAGAATTCGAGTTAAGATTCAGATGCAAAAAAAACGTTTGTCGCTATCTAGTCTGGTTCTCTCAGAACAGATACTCCTTTTTAAGGGCCGGTGCATCATCCGGCAGATTGGTACATTTTTGTCGAGCGATAAATGAAAGAAAATGTGGAAAAATTTATTTTTTTATTTTTTTATCTTCATAAAAGTGTCCTTCTTGCAAACGTTGATATTTGTAATTTCTTAACATAACTATTATCTGGGAAATATAATAACAAACCCACCTATTTGCACTATCCTGTAATCATCCATTTCCAACGCCCTTACTTCTCTGCTATCCTCACCGATGTCTTGTCTTTTGATCAGTGACGATATATTATAATCTCAGACATTGTGGTGTCTTATGCGCTAAAAAGTCTTGTTTTTATGTGGCTTATTAAAAAGTTCCTTGATATGAAAGTTTTTCATCGCCAATGAAAATGGTTAAAAATGGCAAAAAGTTATGAGAAAAACAACTTTTTTATGAGATAAAATTGACCGTCAATTGCCCGTTTTGATATTTAAATGTTCTTACTGTTCTAAAGAATGGCGCCTAAACAACCACTTTTATTGGAATTCTGACAGCATAAAATTTTTAAAAATATTTTAGTTCCAAATGGCACTTATTCGAGTGTACAGCGATTGTTAAAAATTCATCATAGTTTAGATTTAAACGTTAGAAATGTAATCTGCCGACCAACTCATTTAGTTACATACGGATATTGTAATGTAGCCAAAAAATTTAATATGTGTTCTGCCGGATTTATTTATGGAGAGTTCAAAAACCACTAATAAAATTTTGGACTTTGATTTGCGGAAATTTATAATTTTTCTAAAAAAGTCGACAAAAAATGACAAATAAACATTAGTGGTTTGATTTTTCAAACAGCGTCAGAAAATATGTAGACTGCAATTGAAAAAGTTAAAGTGGCTAATTTTTTTAGCTTTTATTCACAGATTAAAAAAAAACGATCAGAAAAAATTTTGGACAAAAATGCGGAAAATTTCATAAATGCTTTTGATTTTTTTGTGAAAAAAATTTTACGATTCAAAAAATAAAGTTCGGGACTCAAGATCTTCCCCTAAAATAGGCAAAAATTATTTCTATAAGTAAGATGCACATTTTTCTGGTTCAGCTACGGAATAAGCAGAAAAAAGTAAAAACAATATTAATTTTCCTGTAAGTTAAATTGACTTCAGTTCTGCCGAGTCGAATGCACCCCCTGAAGTAGTGCGTACCTAAAAAAAACCGACCTTAGTAATACAATACAAAAACAGGGATCCTGTTCTTCAAAAATAAACATTAGATTATTTTAGATCTATTATAATATAATTTATACCCCGCTGAATGTTTTATTTCCGCAAAAGATGGTGGTCAGTACATTCGCTAAGCGTAGGCGGATAACTTGAGCAAATATTTATGCTGGGCCCAAATTTGGCTAGTCGAGCAAAACAAATATAGGCGCCTGACTGTAGACGAAATAATTTTCTATAAAAGAGCAGTTCAATTAGAATCTTATGAATCATTAAATTATGATCCTGAATTGTTGGTTTCGGTGTGTTATATTCAAACAATAAATATTGACTAACCACTATATTTACTAAGAAATATTTTGCCAAATCCCATTTATTACCAGAAATTTCGACGCGTTTTACGTTTTTAATATAATAATATGAAATAGTTGGATTTGGACTTTTTTTCGTCAAATTTTGAAGAAAAAGCATTTTTGAAAGAAGACAATGAATGAGAAAGTCATTAGTGAAAAATCATAAGTGATCTAGTGAAAACGGGATTCTAATTTTTAAATTGAATGTTATTCTTCATTATTTAAAAATGGTTTTTAAAAACTGAAATTATTAAACTGAAAAATATTTCAAAATTTTTCTGCGTTAGAAAAAAAATACATCTCGTTTACTCAGATTTCCCACCCTGACGCAATATAAAGATAATGCTTCAGTCTTGGTTCATTCTCAAAACATTGAAAGAAGTCATAATTGAAAGAATTAAAGTTTTGATCTTATTAAAAATCAACCTTTATTTTTATACAATTGAATATAGTTTATAATACAGTTACAGAAAAAATCGCATCCCGAATCTTTCCGTGGTATTTTGACGTGTTTGGATAATTTTGGAAATGAGCCAATCATATGGCTGCAATTTAAATCCTTTTAAATATTCAAGCGCGCCCTTTTTTGAGAAGGACAATCGATTCCTTGTGTGATTATTAGTGACGGTGTTCAAAAAATAAATGAAAAAATTCACCGTACAGAAGTAGTTTAAGTGAAAAAAGCGATTTTGGGGACACTAGGAGTTAAAAATAAAAAAATTTATTTGTAATTTTCATTCTGTCTAGGTATCGACAAATTAAGTGTCAAAATTTCAGCAATTTTTGATAACTCGAAAAAATGCGCAAAAACCCCTGGCGCGCCCCAGGGGGGCCAAACTAGATAGCTGCTAAAATGACACTATTATTTTAGAATAATACGGGTTTCTATGCAAATGATTCTACAATAACTGTTACAATTGAGCATATAAATGTTAAAGGTTTGAATCATAAGATATGTGGTATTTAAAATTTCATGGCCGAACAACAGAAGCAGTCAATTTATTCAAAACAAATAACAATACCCAAATTGGATTTGAAAAATTGCTAACTATTACATTAGCTATGTTAAATTGAATAAACCGATAAGCTACGATTTTTAAAACATAGAGTTTCTAACACGTCACTTAAGCAATTAGATTCTTGTTGGTGGTTTCCGACATTGTCATGAAAAGCTGCTAGTAATCCGTGAAACTGGGCATTATAATATCTTTCTATTTTTATAAAACTCTTTCGAAAAAGGTTGTGATGGTTCAGTTGCACTTTGAGATATAACTTTTAATGCGATTTTCAAATCAAAAAACTGTCAGGACATGGACTTAAAAACAAGATTAAACAAACCCTTAGTCTCTGAATTTATAAGAATTATTACATAGGTCGAAGTTCGAGGGTTGATTTATTCAGAAATCGACCTCTCTAATCTGATTCTTGGAAATTGAAAAGGTTCCCCCAATTATTAACATTCAGAAATGAGGCATAACACAATAAAATATTTTATGAGCAGAACAGATATCCCAGGTTCACACTTATTTAAATCTAGGCAGCTCGAAAATTCTACCAGCGAGGAAGTTATAGTAATTGGGGAGCTTATTTTCGAATCACACTAGTGGTGTCTTAGGATTGTACGAGGTTTAATTAGCTGATTATTACGCACAATCAACTTTGGTGCTCCAAATATCAAGCAATCCTTGCCTATCTATCTATCCAAAGTACAATCACTAAGGACAACACTAGTTGGATTCGAATACTCGCATTTAGAGATAAACCTCATCTCTCAAATTCCTCTGTGTTGGAAAAGGATATACAAATTATTGCCTGCAAATAATCTTATCAAAAAAGGTATATGATGCCATTTTGTAAACTTGGGCCGGCGCGGAGAGCTTAACAATATCTTTAAAACGAATTTAATTCAGAAACAATTTTAATTAAGAGACATTTATCTTTGTCTAACATCAAAAATTGTGAATTACTTCCAACCAATTGATAAAATAATCAATGAATTAGTGGCCCTTAACTGACAGATTCGTGACTATTTGAAAAAATGCGGAATCCGAAGCATTCGATCGGTTGTCTCTTTCCTTAAATCTGGCCAGGGAAACGGTCTATTCTGCAATCCAGTGGTTTAATTGTGCTAGTATCCCGCCTTGTTTTTATCATTCAATAATCACGATCTGTTATCTGGAGAGGCACTTAATTCAATTTACGCTATTTTCGATTAATGTTAAAGTTCAATAATAATATTGCTTAACCAATAGACAAATAACAATTTTACTTTCTGGTCCAATTTTCCACGATTTTTTCAAATCAAATGCGATTGAACTCGAAAGGCGGTCGAACCATGACTAAAGAACGATCGCCAAAGTTATTCTGCCAAAGTTTTTGAGAGTTATTCTCAAAATTGAACTTTTAATTTAATTGAAAAACTTAATTTTGATAATTGAACTTCTCTAGTAACCATACTCATGAATTTGCTATTTTCGTTTAGTCTGCTTATATTCAAGCACAAATAGCGATTTTGATTTCATCAAATTAAAAATGTACGACACGAGGTACTCAAAAACGTTTTGACAAGTTAGTTAACTTGTTAAACCCTCAGCAATCGAGGCGCTTTATTTGATGTCTCATTAAGCGCGAGATTTAGATTGAATTGTTTTTTGCTACCGAATTTTTTTTATTGAAAATACTTAAGAAAAAAGGAGAATTTTTATGTTTCGAAAAAAGAAATTTTTTGGCCGCGGAATCCGGCGTGGAACTTTCTATGAATTCTTACCATAAACCGTCAGTGTTTCTCGCAGTCAGAAATACAAACTTTCTTTTTGCGAGCTTTTGCTCGGCTATAATAGTCGAAAACCCCCTTATTTCGTCAAAAAATGCGAATTTTTCGGAAATGATATTATCATTTTTATCGGAAAAATATCAATTTTAGGAAAAAAATCCCAACCACAAAACGCCCCCCCCCCCGGAATAAATTAGCACAATCAGTATATGTGACAAATCTAAACCTAACTGGTCGATTTTGGCCGAAAATCGATTGGTGGATAGTAGGTATGGGTCAATCATAAAGCCGATATCTTAAAAATATGGCCTTTATTAATCGGCTGATATTAGAGATTAAGTCACACATAAGTAACACACTCGGCTACATTTGCGCGCACTTAACTTCTATTGAATTCCTGACTGCGAGCACCAAAGGGCGGGTAAGAGAACAAATTGAAATTGCTCTGAATTTCAAAGGTTGAATGTTTTTTCAAAGATCAACAATTTCCTTTGGAAAATGACACCAGAATTCTTTGTGGTCAACTTTTAAATAACGTATAAGCAAATGTGGAGTAAACGATGATGGGTTAATTATGAATAAAATAACACTTTTAAATAACATCTCAATTTCAAATTTTTGCACTTTATCGACTCTTTTGTTCAAAATTGACCTATGATTTAATGGACCTAAGGGCTATATATTGTATTAAATACTTTACAGCCGAAAAGTCGGATTGCGTTCTGGTGACAGTTTCGAAGCAAAGTAATGATTCTTGAAATTTACCTTGACCGGTGAGTCTACAAGTGCCAGTAAAATTTTATGATGTCAAATCATCAAAGAAAAGTGTTTTCGTACTGCCTCGGAGGTAAAAATAAAAGAAAATTCTGCTATTTTCTTTGAAGGTTTTGAAAATAGACTGGTGTGTTTAATTATTTAAAAAAAATCATCGTCACCTATGGATCCATATTCACGTGATAATTATGTCATACAAGTTATGTTACATGAATTCATGGTGCCATTGGAATTATCATGGCATAAGATATGAGTTACAGCTGCCTAAGGAGAACCCTTAATCTTTTTGAATAAAAGTTTTTCAACATTATGTATACTTTTGAGTTTCTTTAAAGCCGTGTTAGATTTAAATTACATTCAAGATCCGCTTCAGAGTTTAAATAATACGTGTTCTAAATACTGAATCTGTACTCCAGTGACTAGCGTTACCGTGTTCAGTTTTAGATCTAAAAATAAACAAATTTGATGAAATTTTATCTCAAGTCTACCATTTAATGCTTGTAGCTATTTTTGAAAGTCATAACGATACGATATGTATTAATAGGTTGAAACCAAGCACGCTTAAACCCAGAAAATTCCTGACATTTAGACGGATAGAGTTGAAAAAAATATGTAATGGTGACATTTTGTTGGTCTATAAAATATTCACTATATGGGATTCTCCGCCCCGCCGAATGCACATTATAAGCCTCTTTCAGCTTAGTATATAAGTAGTTTATCTGAAGTACTATCTAGTTATTAAAAATAAACTGGTTCGTTCCAGCATAAAATTTATGCTGTATAATTAAGGCGGTTGGCGGCCGAAAATTTTGGACGCATGGCAGTAGCTACCAAACTTTATCATTCATTAACAGGATTCAGTTGTACATATTGTTCAAATAAAATAAAATATTTTTGGAGCATTTTTTACGCATAACGACAGATATTAATAATGTTGAATCAATTTAACTTCAAAACAAGTGGAAAAACTAAACAGTATTCCTAAAAAAATAATTTTGTTCTTAAGGCCAGAATATTTGAGCTTTTGATATTTTGGACATTTTCAAAAGAAATTGTGTGAATTGCAAGCTGCAAAAATACTGGGAAAAATTGAAAAATATCGAAAAAAACATTTTTTCATATGGTGTGTTTTTTTTTCATGTCCTAAAACTTAGTACTATCAAATCGTCTATAGGATTGCCAATCAAAATTGGCTGCATTTTTGTAATCTGCATCGTAGATCAATTTTGGAACCAGTAATGGAGTAGTGTCTTGAGTTGAGTAGAGTATTTATGGGAGTTATGTCTGTTTAGGAGAGTAGTGTTAACCTTCATAGTGTTCTTATGAGAGTAGTGTCCTTAATCAGGGTTGGTGCAGTGAATTTTGACATTTCAGAGGCGTGATTACGGCTCCAACCAATTAGAATCTCTATTTGGTTTAGCCGTATCAAGCCCTCTAAAAAAGTCGAAATTCAATTCCACCACCCCCTAAGAAATAAGTTAAAGTCTGCGTCTAAAAACGCAGACACAAAAATAAAGAAATTCACTACGTTTTGGTGGTTATTGGCAGTACAAAATGTGTGCATATTCCTTTGGATTTAAATGTTTTGATTAAATTAAAATGTAATTAAATTCTTGTTCATGAATTATTATTATGTCTGTCCTCGGTAATATATATATATGTCAAGAACCTGATTATATTTATTCTCCACCTAAAAACAATCTGCTCTAAATATTTTTTGTTTAAATTTTATATCTCGGAAGCTGACTACAGCGAAAAAAGTTATTCTAATATCTCCTCAAGGGATCAATATTTAGCTTACGCATGAAATTTTTATAACGATTTAAAAAGAATGTTTTAATTTTATTTAGTTCATTTTCTGTCATTTTTGTCACTTCTCTTTTATTCAGGTTCATTTTATTAACTTGAAACTAAGCTCGTATAAATAATCAACAAAAATTGTATTTCTGCTCTCCTTGCGCTAGTTTTTTTGAAAAAATGATAAGCGTTAACAACAATCATCGTTAAGGCTGATGTAGATCATTACGGTCATTGTGTGTATAATGACAACATAGCATAAAAAAATAAATCATTATTTTTGTCATATTATATATGCCCCTAAATACACTCGCTTACATTCATTTTGTCAGCTTAGTAAATGCTACCATTTAGCCTTAAAAATTATTTTCGAAACTGATTTTCTGAATCAGCGTTCTTTAACAAGATTTCCTTTAGGCTATATAAAGCATGAGTTGACTTCATCCAAATATATCATAACCTAGTTCACTGAGTTTTAAGCCGTTATTATGATCCCTCTAAATAATCAGTTTTAGAGGATAATTCAAAAATAAAGTTCTGAGAACACATCTGCGCTGGGTATTTTTCTCGTTAACTCGGAGATGGGAATTAGTAATGCAGGAATTTATATTTAATTACTGGTTGCAAATAAGTGTCTAGCAGATAGTCAAAAAATGTTACATTGTATTTAGTTTAGGGGTGTCGTTTTCGCACCGAAAATCAGGCCTCATAAAATCGAAGACTATTGAGCCGTCACAAGAAGCGGCAATTTCGAAGCTTCGGAGCCGAAAAGTAAAAAACGCACGAAATTAAACATTTTGTATATAAGAGCTTTTCAAAAAAGTATTTTGTCATGAATGTTAGAAAACGTATAATCAACTTCGAAAAACGGGTGCAATTGTGGTAGCTGGGGCGATTCGTGGTGACCCGATGTACATTATAAAGGGAGCTAAATATCGCCGAAGTTCGTTGTGTCGCAAAAAATAATTTCGGCGATATTGGCACTTTCGGCGATATGGGACAGAAAATAAATTTTTTACGATTCAAAATTGTAAAAAGCGTGGGCGTTTCGGAATGACGCTTATAGTTTGACAAGTTTTTCATTTTTATAAGAGTTTTTACAATCAGATTTAAATGAAGTGAAATACCAAATGTTTGTAGATACGTATTTTCACCAAACGCAATCAATAAATTCAAAAAAAGTACGCAAAGTAGTTTGGTAAATTTTCATTTGAAATTGACGTAATCAAAGTAATTTGTAATAAAAAAGACCTCGAAACAGTCCACGCAATTTCGGACGACACTTGACAAATTGGCGTATTGGGCCGGAGACTATACGGCATGCCGGCCTCTCCATGTATAATATAATTTATATTCATGCGAATATAGTAGAAATGATCGGACTCACATTATGTGAGTCACACATTATTTTTTCTTTACTTATCAGGGTTTTATCATTGAAATTATAGAGAAAGTGTGTACACAAAAAAACTGTAATTATCTAATTCACAAAAAGCTATACTGTACACCAATTGGCACTCAATCTTAACATTTCTTACTGCAAGTTTTAATTCACCCAAATAAAACAGTTCTGACAAAATAGTTTATCAAATGGTATGAGTGGTATAGATATGATGTGGATATCAATCCACTGCAAAAATAATCCCCATCACGTTCACCACCTCAACTTTAGGAGGATATCAAATAATGTGCTTTTTAAAAGTCAAATTAGGGGGAATTATTAGGAGAAATATTTATTTCTGGAAATCAAACGGGTCCACAAGGTGAATGGCGAAAAACATTGTTGGCGACTATTAAAATTTAGAAAAATTGATATCGCAATCCTCTAATCTAGTGATTTCAGATTGCACTTTTCTTCATTTTCTATTCCACAAATTCCACGTCAATTGATGAAAATGACAAAAAAAGCAAAACGTTTAAAATTCTACATTTTAGGTTTGCCATTTTTTTTGCTGTGACCGAAAATAACCTCCGACGGAAAAGACACTGGCGTTAAAGTTAACTTTTTTGAAAATTTTTAAACACTTTATGCGATAGACTACGCAGGGTAGTTTAGCACAAACTGTCTACACTGTGTAAAATGTTTTCCACGATAACACTCTTTTTGAATTGTATCTGTGCATGTACCAATTTTGGAAATCTTTGCGATAAAAGTTTGGAAAAGCTAAAAAAACATCGCTTGTTTTTTCTTTACTGGTCAGTATTCAGCTGATAGTTGGTCTTGTAAATTCATGCCTTAATTTTTTTGATTCGATCGGATCGCGGCTGTGGTGAATAACATTGATGGATCGGAATATTATCTGATCAGTCGGATTCAAACTACAGTATGTATGTTTTTCCTTACTGCGAAATGAAATTGTCATTTAGGGTTATTACGGCCAATTAAAAATGGTAACTAGGGGATTTTATTTTGGAAGAGTCAAGTTTATAGCCAGATGTTAATAGGGTTTGAAAATATAATACACCTATTACCATCTTTTATTGGCGTAATAACCTAAATGACAATTTCATTTCCGCAAGTAAAAAAACACATACTGTAAAAGTACTCAAACAAGAGAGTATAGAATATATTTTTATGAGCAAAAAAAAAATGCTTGTCGAACAACTTCTCATAGTATTTTTTATCGTTTCGAAAACTCCCCCTCATTTATTCACGTGCTTCTGAAGAGCAACTTAATGGATGAAAGATTTGGAGAATTTCGCTGGAAACACTGCCGCGATTAATTGGCTGCCCTTTTTAACGTTCCTTCAGGGCCGGCAGAGTTTGCTCCTCCTCTACTCTGCTCTACTTTTTTAAGAGCAGAACTGACTTTAAAAATTACTAAGATAGAGCAGACTAGAGCAGACTCTTTCAAAGAATACAAGAGTAAAGCAGAGCTGACCGTTTAAAAACACCGGGTAGAGCAGAGAAAACGTTTAGAATAAAAATTTTAAGAGCAGAGCAGACCCAAAATTTATTCAAAACTCTACTTCGAGATTGGCTTACTTCGCGTCGGCAGGTCCTAGGAGCAGAGCAAACGATTTTCAAAAAATCTGGCGACCCCTGGTTCCCCTAACCCTCTCCCTCGCCTCACTTGATGACGCATCTTTGACTGAAGCCCCTGCGAAGTGTATTGTATCAAAAATTTTCTGAAAAAAATTTCATCCTATGTGTTCTGGGAGATTGATTTATCACACAATTAATTTATTGCAGTTTGCCTTATAAAAGAATTTAAACTTTAGGAAATAGCTTTTGAATATACTTCTAATCGTGAAACAAATTTGACACAACACTTTCAGTCGTGCATTTTATTTTCTTATGAGTATGTTTCAATTTGAAAGATTTTTATAATTTAACTGTGCCAAAAAATCATGTCAACATTTTTTTCAAAAAATAACTCTTATCTCCCTCCAAAACAGTAGATTTTTTCCTGGGAAGATTCTCTTTATGCTGAGTAAATGAAATTAATTTAAAGTTATTATAATCAAATTTATCAATTCAGATCATGCACAGTTTTTCTGAATAATATGACTCTGAAATAGCCTATTTACCACTTGTCATAAAATATAACAACTTTTATAGGTCACTTATTAATGGTCCAACAAAAGATAAACAATTTGCTCAAAATTAAGTAACATCTAAAATTTTTCCAAAAATTGGGTTTATATCTTTACGGTCCTTTGTTGGGCCTTTTTTGGCCACGTTAGTAGCGCAAATTGTTTTATCATAATTCGGCTTCTTGAACACGACTCATCGATTAAGTTCTTATATAGCTCAAAATGAGGTCACAAATATCTAGGTTGAAAAATTATGATTGCAATAATTCGGTTGCCAACTTGCAAGACTTTATTGAGTTGTGGTAGTAAATTTACCGAATCTCCGACAACAATAAACACCAGCCCAGTATCTTTATAGCAAAAAGACGACACATAAATAAAACTCATTAAAAACATCATCTACGATCTCATATATGTAACCAAACTCATGTGAAAATATAATATGTTACATATTAAAATGTTTGCAAACTTAGCAAGAACTTTGTGACCGGGCTCAGGTACTATAAATGATAAATTACAAAATTCCACGAAAATATAAAATATCTGGCCACTCATTTCACAGGAAAAAGAAATTCAGGGTAATTTGAATAAATCACATTAGAAAAAATCATTACTGACTCTAATATGTGACTAATTACATGAAAATATTTTATATTTTTCATATAAATCTCTAGTAGTTTTCCGATTAAATCTTCAGCAATATATTTCCCTAATGCTCTTTTAATCAGAATTCAAAAATAAGATTGAGTTGGACTTGAAATTCCCTTAATTCTTTTTTATTTCGCCTTTGAATGACTGACTGGATTCCACTTTTTTGTGGAATTTAGAGTATTTTAGCATAGCAACTGGTCAGCAGCCAGATATCTCCCAAAAAATAGATAAATGTGTTTATTAAATTCCTGTTTTGGTAAAATGAGTGCTGGATGTGAAATAAACAACTGAGAAACCACTCATAGAGTTTATGCTGTTGGACGTGAAAATGAACTTTTGAATCACGAGTAAAATACCAAATAAATTAAAATAAACCAATAAGTTATTTTGAAATATATTATTCAGATTTATAAATTAATTCGTGTATAATAGGGTTGTCATTGGCTAAAAGATGCTTTTCGAAACTGAATTTATATGCTTACGGCTAAGATATGTTACAATCGAACAATAAATGAATTACATTTAAGCCATTTCGTATTTTTCCCTAGCGATAAGAACATCCGTCCCGCCTCTTTTTACGGTTAGGAGCATAGAATCTATCTGCGGACGAAATAGTCACGTGTTTATTTGGGAATTTGTAAGAAAAAAAGAGTTGGCTTTATAATTTAATTTTTTGATATAATAGAAGAATAATTTGGAACTTCAGCCCACAGAATTTTTTTTTAAATGGCACTCAGTGCATAATGCAATTTGCACTGAATTGAAATTATCTGCGATGGAGGACCTCATCATGCGGTGACAAAGGTGCCTCGAATTCCTGCGATTCAAGCCGATTCATTTTTCTTGGGTCAATAGGTTTATTAGGTTCGATATACACTCTGGTAGATGGAGTTCAACATCGTTCAATTGGTCCAGATGAATCTGTCGTCGCCAAAAATGCACTAAGGTGCATAATTCGTGCTATAATTTGAGCAGTTACAGGTTTTTTTGTATGCCGCATAATAGATGACGAAAAGCACTCGAGTAGGTAAAGAATATATGATTATCAGTATATATCATTATCTGGTAGCACATCTTAAGTTTTCAATGTCCACTCGTTTAATGATAGAATTACGATTTTATTCTCTTTGAATATGCGGAATATAAATAGGTATTCTACCTATATAAATACAAGAGTTAAGCCATATCCGAGGGACCAAGTGTAAGGACGCGTACACTTTATGTGGAAACAGAAATTTCATTAGAAAGCTTGAGCAATATTGTATGCAAAATAAATCGAACAAAATGTTTAAACTGTGAGAAAATTAATAAAAAACAAATTCCCGACCTGTTATCAAGACATCTTGATTGAAAGGGGTTTATGTTGTTTTCATTGGCAAGTGAACTCAGCTCTGCGCGCAAATATACAACTATTTAACCTGTTTTTGACCTGGCATAACCGTAAATACAGTTCGTCGACCGTTCTCGTTTAGAAATAATCGGCCAAATTTTATATGATAAACTAAGAGTATGGGGTTGGAATTTATTAACTCGAGACAAATCAAATATGGGACATTACACAACATAAATCTTGTTTGACGCGTGCATAATATCAGGTTCAAATCAGTGCGGTAGATTGGCTAACAAAATTTATCTGGCTCCACTCCTCAGTAAGTGCTGTATTGTTTTTTACCTTAAGGGGGTTCTATAGAGGCCAAAATCGGACTTTCATATAGGCTGCCTATAAGAACGTCCTTAATACATTATATATCCCCCTTTATTACACTTTGGTTAGAAGCGCAGTTGACAGATTTTTCTAGTTCAAATTATTCATAGAAAGAATCACTCCCGAAAGATGGGGACCACCTACGCTTTCTAACCAAAGTGTCACTAAAGGATACGATCATTATGCTGGGTAACTTTAAAAACTTATTCCGTATTCTCTGTTAACAGGCAATAAAAGTTTTAAAGCTGACCAGGCATAATGATTCGATATAAGTATCATTGCTATACTGTAATCTTAGGATCATCTCTATACTAATCTACTATACGGATTTCTATGTTTTTACTGAGGTGTTCCGAATTGCATAAAAAACGATAGGCAATTGGCTATTGAAGGACTAACTGCACAAAGCGCCGTAGAGCGGCGGCGGCTGGTTATTTTAGGCTGTCGCCGTACCTCAATTAACATCAGTCTGCTATGGAATGAGTTAGAAAGAAGCACTTGGTACAAGTTATGCTTTACAATTCTACAATACGTACCTCGTTGTTGCAGTTACACTCGATTCTGGAATACACTAGTTGCCCTGTGCGCGAGCGGAGAGCTCGCCGATGCGAAACTCGTAAGGATTTCCAGTGTTTTATAATATCACGTGATAGAACTTGAGTTTGGTTCCCAATATAAGTATTGTACAGTACAAAAAGAGGTTCTCCCGAATTGCCACATTTTTGTGTGGGCGTCAGCTCTTGTGTAACCAAGAGAGCAATGAGTGACGCGCATTGTAACCACACAACACCGGAAACGCCTCTCCCTATTGTACGCAGACCATTTGGCTCTGATTTTTACATTTCAGTCTAGAATTAATTAATGTTATCTTATGACTGCAATTCAGTAACTGAATCAGATATACTATTTTGACTGAGCACAAAAATAACATTTGAATCTGTTTTCGCCAGTACTACGATAATTTTAAGAAAAATTAATTATTCTCGCGAATTGTGTTTGAAACACACCGATGCGTATGTGAGTTACTCACCTTGAGTAATGGTATATCGTGGAGGTCAACAAAACTTGATTTAGAACCTTCATTTTTTGACGAAGAATTTCGAATGGAATTTGGGATCTATCACATTTGTTAAACAGACTAGATTTTGACCGTGTTTATTTGTTTGCCCTAAACCTTAATCTGACATATTCTGAGCAGCCCGCCCCCTGCCCAGCAGGATAATACTGTCCTTCATTTTGCCCCAAAAACATTTTTTGGATTAGATCATTGATTTTCATGACAAACTCTACACTGCAGTTTTTATCTAGTTTTGCGGTTTCTAGTTTTTAATTTAGGTTTGATTATAGGGCCAGCATGAAACTAGCTCTAGGTCACTTATTCGGATTTAAACTGTAACTTTATTCTTTCGTATGTACTTTATTTTGGTGATTTAGACTTCTGCCGAGCGCGGTGATTGGCCAGCGATAATCCACAATTTTAAATAACAAAACATTTGCCGTTGGCGGGACAAATATATTTTAACTCGTAGACTTTAGAAGTCAATACACCTTAGCTCTATTATGGCAAGTGTCGCCATTTCTTTTAATCGAGCTATATGAGCAAAGTTTCAATATTAACATACATTTTTTAAACCTTTTTAAAATCACATATCAGCCATTTGCTATACAATAAAATAAAAATTTTGTATTTTTTCGATGAATAAAAAGGCATTAATGGGGATAAGAAAAAAAATTCGCGAAATTGACTTTAGTGACACACAAAAGTGTAATAATAATTGAATCTTAAAGGTTAATTTAATTTTAAACTACTGCCTAGCAACTTCAAATGATTCCTATAACTCTATTTAAAAACAATTATATGTTTTCCCACAACAATTCATTTAGTAAATGCTTCTTAAATTGTTGTGGAATATTTTATTTTCTTGTTCAAGGTAAGGTTAATTTTGAGAAGCGAATTTTGAGAAGCGAATTTTCGAATGTTTTAAGTAAACTTGAGCCTACTTATATGCTATGTGCTGAAGAGCTTTATTAATATCTACAGTATGTAGGATTATTTGACTTATAATTGAAGGAAGAAATTTAGAGCTCACGCGCCTATTTTCGCTTTTTGCGCGCTCTTACTCAATTCTAGTCAAAGGCCGTTCTGCTTCTCGTTAACTCCCATAGTTGCGACAATTTCTGGACCCGTAGTGACTTCTGGTCATCGCGTGACCAGACGTTTTTAATCAAGCATAACCGAAAATTTATTACCAACATATAATTTTATCATTGTTATAATATAATTCAAATAATTTTCTTCAGTCCTATAAAAACAAATTTGTTAAAAAATTAATTGGGTGTTGAATCTGCAAAAATAATTTAATATTTTTATTAAAATTTTCACAAAATCAGCTTAGGGTGTACAGCAATTGTCGACCACCGTAAAATTTTTTAAAGATCAAAATATGGGTTAATTGAGGGATTTATGAATTTAGTTTCGTTCATACCAAATTCAAAACTCAATATTTCAACCAGAAAAAACGTTTTTAAATGTCAAAAATCAACATTTTACGTAGGCGGGCTTTATAAAGTGCACTGCAGTGCATAAAATTATGAAAAAACGGTTTGCGGAAATTATCTCATAGTATCTACCTTGTTGTCCTAAATCGTTAATCTATATATAACTAGGATTAAAAAACCTAAACGGCATAACGGTCATATTCTATATTTCCTAAAAACGATTTCCAGCCATTTCTGTATTGCTGAGCGCTGATTGGCTGCCGCGCGATAATGAAACGGACACGAAAAATAAATTAATTTTCAGAAGGCTGTCACCTCCCTATATCTCCAAGGATATATTATCATCGTCACTAATTAGGTCATATAACTTTCAGTGTGACAAGAGAAACATTTTGGACTAATCTTTAAACTTTTTCACTCAGTTTATACAAAAATAAACTTCGACCAATTAGAAGCCAGGATTTTCTTGGTATTTTCAACATGATCGTGTCTTCGATATCTTCTATAATTTTAAGCATAAAAAAACTCAAATGATAGAATATGAATGCCGGACCATCTTTGATTATATAATTGTATTATGGAGGCTTGAAAAAATCGATATCAAATATTGTGAAGCAGATTTGAAAAAAATGCAAAAATTTCCGTTATTTTGGCATTTTGGACGTCATGCCAAAACTTTTTTTTTAGTTTTTTCGCATGTGATATGTCTCCTGACAAGGGCTATTCTCTATAGAAGAGTCGGAAATTTCCGCAACGCGATTTATTGCTAATTTATGGCAAATGACGTAATTCTCTTGAAAATTAGCATATTTTTCAATATTTGTAACGTCTTTATCAACATGATGCCAAAACTTTTTTTTTGTATTTGGCTTGTGATATGTGCGCCTTAACGAGAGCTATCTTTATAAAATAGTCAACAAATTTCCGCAACGCGATTTATTGTGCTGATTATGCAAAATGACGTAATTTCCTTGAAAATTGGCATTTTTTTAATATTTGTAACGTCTTTTCAACATTGATGCCCAAATTTTTTTTGTATATTGGCATGTGAATATGTGCGCCTTAACAAGAGCTATTTTTATAAATAGTCAAAAAATTTCAGCAACGCGATTTATTGTGACTAATGGCAAAATGACGTAATTTCCTTGAAAATTGGCATTTTCAGTATTTGTAACGCCTTTATTAACATGATGCCAAAACTTTTTTTTGTTTCTTGGCATGTCATATGTGGCCTGGACGAGAGCTATCTTTATGTAATAGTCGCAAAATTTCAGCAACGCGATTTAGCAGTGATTTATGGCAAAATGACGTAATTTTTTGAAAAATGGCATTTTTCAATATTTGTAACGCCATTATCTTCTAAAATAATGGTTCAAAAAAAATAAACTTATCGGCGTTGGAATCGCAAGATTTAAACAAACAGGACTATAGCCGTTATTAATTTTTGGTGAGCGTCCATTTTGGCCAATGAGAACCCTTGCTTTTTTCGAATTTTGAAAAAAAAAAATTTTGGTCTCCAAATTTTTCTGCACAAAATGTACTTTTTCGTTTATTCATTACTATCACATAACTCAAATGGCTCATTTGCTGTAACACCCTAAATCAGCTTCTTAAAAAGAAAAAAAAAACTATTTTAGATGACTAATTGGAGATGACGCCGGATCGAATTTATTCTTTACATCAGTTCATCCAACTCCGTTTATGGAGCTCTGAAACTTACCAGAATTGGACAAATATGTTTAATAATATAATCGTAGGCGTAAAACGCGAATTCTTTATCCGATTTAAAAAAAATGAGTTCTTTTTTAGAAAAACATAATACCGAAATACGGTATTTGAGAAAGTACTCAAATTACGCCAAAAAGTTTGGGGATGAACTTCAAACGTTTTTCAAGACTTTTACTCATTAAAGCAAAGTCAAATGAAATCAAGTGACGAAATAATTGCTAAATAAGGTTTGGAATATGTCATAAATTAATCCTTATTTCTTGAAAAATAAGATCACGTGACGTTTTTTGAGAAATGCCGTTATGTTCAGAATCTTAGATTAAGTGTTTATTTGGCTCAAATTTTTTTGGCGTAATTTGCTGTACTTGAACCAAAACCCTTACTTTCTTAATTTGAAGGTCACCGTGATTGTTTTGGACTTTGGCGTAATAGAAAAAAAGTCTTAAAACTTCAGGAGATGCTCTTCACTTTTTTCAAAAAGAGATTTAAGCAATTTTTTGACAAATAACAGTACCTTTTGACAACCTTATTTCTTGAATATACGGTCACGTGATCATTTTTGGGCTATGGTGTAATAGAGAAAAAGTCTTAGAACTTTTTTTTAATTACGATTGAAAATTTTTTTGGTGATTCTAAAAATTCGGAAAAAATAAGTACTCTAATACAGTAAAAATTTTTCAAAAAAACCGCACAAACGTCAATTATTTAAATAGTCGATTGATAACTTTGTAAATGTTCATTAATGAATGATTAAGGGTCTAAATTTCGATTAAAGGGCATATGGTCACGCATGACCAGAAAGTCACTACGGGAGTTAAAATCATTGTTAAACAAATAACAAGTATATATATCCTAGAAATTTATTTCCAATCTAGACACGAAACCGCTCTAAACTTATCATTAAATAGCTCGAATTAAACTTAAAAATCCATGCTAAGAGTTATAGATATATTTTTTTTAAATCTGGAGAAACTTACGGTAAGCCCTTTACCTCTAGTGGATATAAAATAAATCAAATAATTTCCATGTTTTTATTAAGCAGTTGCTCAAAAAGGTGTTTTTCTAAGAATGATCTGACATAACACAAAAATTGAAGAAAATAACATTTTAACGACAATTTCTTCATAATATAATTGACGCACACTTGCGCCGTTGTGTCCAAAACACCAATTTTCGAAAAAATTTGACAGTAAGCACCATAACCATTAATCGCAAACATTTAATATGTTGTTAAACATTTCTAATAATTCATATAAAATTGAACGTGTCGCAGGTACGTAAAAAAACATTGTGCGTAGGTGAGGATTCAGCTTAAAATTGAAGAAAAGTTTTTCAATTTTTAAATTCTGATCCGCGGAACTGGAAACATTTTAATTATGCAGAGAACGATTCAGGCATTGTAGGTTTATGAAATTTGTTTGCATTAAAAGTCAAACACACAAAGGGAACTGGTCGCTGGTTTTATTAAGCATTGAAAATGCTCCAAATTGCTTTGAGTGATACAAAAGTGTACTACCGACCAAATTATAAAAAGAAAAATTTCCACGTTTTCCGATTTTTTTACAAATGAACTTCAAAAATACGTTTGCTTTAATTAAACCACTTAAAAGATAAATTTTCTAATCAGTGTTTTAGTGGCTTTATTTTGATCCTAGTTTCAAAAAAATCGAAGCACTTTTTTTAATTTTTCTCTTGGGTCCTCAAAAAACATCATATTTAGAGTTTGGGGTCGAAATCTAAAAAAGAGACCGAGTTTAAGTTTTGTTTTTGTGTGAGCTAGCTTTTAAAAAAACTAATTTTATAATTTTTCCTGGGAGGAGATAGTTTTTCCGACGAATAATTACCAAAAACGGTGGTTTTTTTTCCATATTCTAGAGAAAATATAGCGAAATTTGAAAAACTGGCCGAGATAAGTTTGGCCTACCACTTTTACAAGTTATGTCAAAATATCAGATAATTTCGATATAAAACCTGGGATGAGATAGTTTTGCCATTTTGGCTCAGGTCCTGTTGAGAAATAAAAAATTATTTAGATTATAATCTTATAAAAACACATGTTCAAACTCGTGAAATATTTCAAAAATTTGATGAAAAGTTAACCTGCAGGTAACGTTTTCAAACTTTAATACTCAGATTTGACTTTTTCAAGTAAATAAGCTTGACATTTTATTTTCTGGTGAAAATTGTACCCGATTCAACTTCTGTTGATAAATACTTGGGTTAACATCGAATTTTTACACAACTTAACATGCAAAATTATCAGATCACTGCCGAAGTTCAGAGATAAAAACCGATCTTTAAGGCGATCAAGAGTTAAACTTTAACTGTTAAAGATTGGATTCAACAGATTTACATATTCTGAGTTTTTATATCCCATATTTGCAATATTTTGTTGAAAAAGTTTTGATTGACGAATTTTTAATTTTTTTATTATAGCACTCTTAGAATTTTTGACCAGACTAATAAGGCCAAAAAATACGATGGTAGTAGTCTCGAATCTCTCGGACGTCAATTTTTGCGACTAGCAGTCTTGCAGAGGCAAAAAATTGAAAATTATTTTCTCGCTACTACACCTTAGATTACTGGAATTATTCTTGTAAACAGCACTTTCCGAGATATTGTTTGGCCCTACTACTAAAAAACACTACATACTTTACTACACAGGCCCACAATATTCCGGAATGTGGAAGGGGGGATATGAATATCCGATCCGGGATTCCGGAGTAATCCCTTAACACATTTATGATGATATTAGGCGATCATTTTTGACTTGTACCATCTCATTTTTGAGTCATATTTATCGTATTTGATAAATAATTAAAGATCCCTAAAAAATAAAAAATTTGCTACAAGGGGCCTAATATCCTCGAAATTTCTGACCTATGACGTCATAATTTAAAAGTATTTTTAACTTATAAGAAGTTTTACAATAGTTCAAAAAAAAATATAAAATGAGTAGATTCCACCAAACGCAATCAAATCAAAAATCAATAAAAGTATATTCGTGAATTTAATCTGAATATGGACTTCATTGTAATAAAAACCTCACGCTCACGCAATTTCGGCATGTGGCACTGGCAGGAAGTTAACTAAAATCGTGAAATTGCATAGGTTTTTTAGGGCGATATTAGGCAACTTCGGCATATTGGGATCGAAAAATGATTATTTGTACTATGAATTGCCAAATTCTTTTGTACTTACTAGAGTATAAATAAGAGTAGTTTAAAATAGGTAATGCTAGGCATAATTCGTAAGTTACGCTGTTCTCGCGAAAATCGACTTTATTTTAACTAAAAATATTGGATACTCTATATCCCTTTATCACTTTTTGGTTAGCAATGCTTATTAGCACAACGTTAAAATTCACACCGTCAAAAGAGCAGTAGCTGGCTCTTCGCATTCTAGCACCAAAGGAGTGTATCTTGGTGTAAAAAATGCTTCCGGAATGTAGTGAACTTTTTTTTCCCGACATAACCTACGAATCGGCCACAATCACAATTTTTAACGTAGTGTTTTTCATGAAACTATAGTTTTTCGAGCTCCTTATGTACGCCTCCCCAACCCGCTTTTTATAACTCCAAACTAAGTGACTTTCCTGAAAAACATTGCGTTAAATTGCCAATCTTTTGCGATAAATCGTTTGTAAAATGTTGTATTGAATTGTAAGATAATGTTTTACTCTTGCCAAAATGCTTGGCGTATGGGATGTTGAGTTCTCTGAATCTTAGAGGAAGAATTTGGAACGCTATGACCTTTTGTTCGTGTGGTTCACGCAGAAATCGGCCTCAAAACAGCTATCAAATATTTTATCAAAAGACATTTTTTTAATCTTGTAATGTTTACACCTGACAAATTTGACGTATTTTTCTCAAAGCTAACTCTACCAGGTCCAAACTACGCAAGCCGATTCTTTTTAAGCAGGATCTCGACGCTGTCTAAGCCTAACGGTTTTTCCAGTAAACTGCAATTACCGGTTTTTGAACCAACATTTGAACGGGTTTCGACCTGAGATAACATTTTTCAGAAATTTAATTTTGTTTTTCAAATCTCATGTATATCACACAGACTTTTCGGGTAAAGAATGTTTAATTATAATGATATGTTTTACTTTAATTTAAAAAATAACCAGCAAAGAACGTAAAGATTGCTCTTTAGTCACACTAGAGAGGATGTGTTTTTGGTCTAATATATCAAATCTTTCATTTTAGGGGGTCCAAACTATAACAAACTCTTTAAATTTTGAAGCATATCCTATTAATTGTCTAGAGTCATAATTTGTACGAATTATCCCTAAGTATGTCAGATTTTTACTAAGACTTCCGTTCCACAAAGTTTAATAATAGAAGAAAATAAGATGTATTCAACTTTAAAATACCACGAAATTAAACCATTTTTACAATTTTGTTATAGACAAAGAATTCTGTTTTTCAAATAATCGCTGCGGGAGATCATACATTACTGAACACATGCTGCTTCAATCTCTCAAGTTCAAAAGTAATTTAAGAAAGTAGACACATCTGTTGTGGTAACTATAATTTTAAAAAAACTTGACTTCGATAAAGATTAAATCATAAATAAAGGACAAATATGTTCAATAAACAATCTAGGTACATGTATATAGGCTACATATCGAAGATTATACTTGAACGTTCATTTCAATCGTGTCGTCATAATTTCAGTTTCTCCATCAAATTTTGTCCATCTAGACTGAAGTTTCATAAAAATTACGATGCTGTTGAAATTAATCAGCTTATTCTCATTATTTCCACAAATTCTTTCCACGCATTCTGCCAAGCACCTTATTAGTAATGTACAGTAGTTTTATTTATTTTCACATTTGAGAATTCTAGATTGAACAAAGCCAACTTTAATTACCAGTTTTTTCAAACAAATGTTATAAAACTGTTAGCTGCATTCACAGAACTTTTTCCCATTTAGATTCGAATATAACTGAAAAATAAAGCAATTTTTATCTACAATGTAGCTTTCTACGCATAAGTCTAGGGAAGCGCCTTAACTGGTATAATAAACTAGAATTTAGAAATGGGAACATTCGGAAAAATTTGCACTTTTGGAAGTATTTTGGATAAGCAACGTAAAATTGCGTTTTCTTTGGTCAAATTTTGAAAACAAACATTGACTTTCAGACGACGCAATGAATCTGAATAAATTCATAATTATCGGCCAAACTGACGATAAAAATCCTCACCAAAGACATATTCGTCTGATTTATACGGCTTGAATCTGCAGAGCCATTTCCTTCTCTGTCTCAGTTAAGAGAACGACGTACATTGAAAGCCGCTAACAGATTTTAAATAAAAACAGGGCGGTGACATTTATGTTGCACTTTTTTTTTTTTACAAAATCGTGCATTATGCCACGATTTTGCAGCGTTTTGAAATTAAGGGGATCTGTGGGCGTAATTAAAGGGTTTGTGGTGGTGTTAGGGGTTTGGTCCCTAATTAAGGGGGTTTGTGGTCGCAATTACGTGTGTGTCCCTAAATTAAGTGTTTGTCCTAATTAGGGAGTGGTCCTAATTAATCGGGGGGTGGTCTCTTCAGGGTTTTGATCCCTAATTAAGACGTTTGGTCCCTAATTAACGTTTCGGTCCCTAATTAATGGAGTTTGCTCGCTAATTAAGTGGTGTGGTCCCTAATTAAGGCGTTGTTCCCTAATTAAGGGAGTGGAGGTCTCTAAATCAAGTGGTTTGATCCCTAATTAAGGACGTTTGGTCCCTAAATTAAGGACGTTTGTCCCTATAAGGAGTTTGCTCGCAATTAAGGTGGTGTCTAATGGTTGTCCCAATTAGGGTTGCCCATTAGAGAAGTCCCTAATAAGTGGGGTTGGTCCCTAATTAAGGGGGGTCCCTAATTAAGGTTTGGTCCTAGATTTAGGGGATGTGTCCCTAATAAGGGGTTTGTCCCTAATAAGGGGTTTGGTCCCTATTAAGAGGGGGCCCTAGATAAGGAGTTTGTCCGAATTAAGGAGTCCGGCCAACCCTCAAAAATTTGAAGCTTTATTTATTGATCTAATAAAAGTTCAAATTTCAAAAAAAATGCTGTGTAAATTATTTCACTGATGCTATTTGTATCCGGCCCTAAAGTATGCAATTGGCGGGATGTTCCATTTAGAAGTCCCATTCTCGGCCGGCGAGATCACTTAAAATAAATTTATATTTCAAATAAATTCTGATTTTAACAAAATTTTCTTAATATAAATCATATCAGAATCGACTAAATTTAATTAATTAATTAAATTCATTTCAATTATTTTTGTACTGTGTTTTGTTGTCTATAAGGAAGTGAATTTTTCCCAAATCGTCCAAAGCTAATGTTTCCAAATTTTCCTTATCTATCTGTCCTTATGGTAGCTATTTTTTTGCGCACCCACCACTGTCGGTCCGAATAACTCAAGAGCATAATAGATATCGACAACAGTTTTTTTGTATCAGGGCCAAAGTAAATTGTGATACGAAAATTCAAACCAAAATCAAAAAGCCTAGGTTTTGGCCTATATAAATATGCCCATATTTTCTCCAAATTGTCCTTATAGACAGAAAGCACAGATATCGAGCGCTAACTTCTTACCGTACCCATTTCTTGTCTTTAGGTGATAAATCGGTATAAGCATTGCTTGAAATTTTCTCCACGGAATTTCATTTCGTTAAACTTCGAATAATGGCCTCTCACGGCATTCCATGAATATGAAGTTCTTTCAAATCGACAAATACGTTCGATAATCATTGTCACTTCGTTGTTCTGAACCAAGACTGATACATTATTTTAGATGTGGGAACATAGAGAGCGGTTATCACCCTGTATCAATTTTGAAGATGTTTAAGGCCTTCAGGCCTTTATTTAATCTGAGTCGAAATACCCCCTTAACGTTAAAAAATGCACCGCATTGAGATTTTTATTGACAAAACTTTTCTACCGTGTAAACTAGACACGAGTGTAACCTTCAACCCTTTCAAGATAATTCCTAAATTAAGTTCACGACATTTTACCTTAAAGTTTCAGTCATTGGTCAAAAATAGTGTACTGGACCAGTCCTCGAACCTTAAGAAGGATATATTTAGTTACCTACCAAATCTTAAGGTGGTACACTTGACACAAGTTTCCCTTAACCCTAGTCAACCCTTCAAGATAGGGATATATTAGTGTCACTCAAATTAAGTGTTGACACTGACACAAAGTTTCCCTAACCCTAGTTAACCCTTTCAATAGGATTATATTTATTGTACATAAAATTAAGGTGCTACACTGAGAACGATGCAAAACTATTTGTCAGGAAAAACTAGGGTTGTGTGCAAAAGAATAGTTAGGAAACTTGTGTCCGGTGTACACCTTTTATGTGTAGACTTAATATAATCCCTATCTTGAAAGAGTATAGACCTAGGTTAGGGAAACCTTGTGTGCAGTACATAATGAACAAACGTTGCAAAAATGCTTGTCAGTGGAAAAATAGGGTTGGGTGGAAGAGTAGGGTTCCGCAGGAACCCTTATTCTTGCTTCCACCAACCCTAGTTTTTCTTGACAAACAGTTTTGCATCGTTTCCAGTTTACACCTTAAATTTGTTAGTGTCACTAAATAGTATTCCCATATCTTGAAAGGTATTAGATCTAGGTAGTAAACTGCTGTCTAGTTTACACGTAGAAACAGTTTGTCAATAAGAAATTTCAATGCGGTGCTATTTTTTAACTTAAGGGGGGTATTCGACTTCTGATTAATAAAGCCTGAGAAGCATTAACATGCTTCAAATTGATTCAGGGTGAAACGCCTTCTTATGTATCTACACATCTAAAACGAAAATGAATCATCATGGTTCAGAAAACGAAGTGACAATGATTATCGAAACGATATTTGTCGATTTTGAAAGAATCGTCAGTATTGCATGGAATTGCCGTTGAGAGACCATTATTCGAAACAGTTACGAAATGACAATTCGCTGGAGAAATTTCAAGCAACGGCTTATACCGACTTATCACCTCAAGACAAGAAATGTGTACGTAAGGAAAGATTTTCGCGCTCAGATAACTGTTGATTTTGTCTATCGGAGACAATCTTGGAGAAAAATCTATGGCCATATTATATGCAAAAACCTAGGTTTCTTTTGATTTTTGGTTGAATTTTCCGTAGCACAAATTTACTTGGCTCCATGATACAAAAAACTGTTGTCGATATTCGTATCATGGCTTCTGTATTCGACACAAGGATGGTTCTCTAAAAAATAGACTACCTAAGGACAGATAGTAGGAAATATGAAACTTAGCTTAGGACGATTTGGGAAAATCTCACTGTCCTTTTAGACAAAAACACAGTACAAAAATGTAAGAAATTGTAATAATTTAATTACAACTTTAGTCGATTATTCTGATATCGATTTATATTAAAAAATTGTTTGAAAATCAAGAAATTTATTTGAAATTTAAAAATTATTTTAAGCTGATCTCGCGCCGACGAATGACTCAAATGAAACATCCAGCCAATTGCATCACTTTAGGGCCGGAATAAAATAAGCATCAGTGAAAAATAATTTAACAAAGCATTTTTTTGATGAATTTAACTTTTATTGATCAATAAATTGAACTTAAATTTTCTAGGTAGGCCGCCCCTAATCTAGGACAACCCTAGGCAACCCCCTTAATTAGGACCAAGACCCCGCTTCAATTAGGGACCAACCCCCTATAATTAGGCCAAACGCCCCTTAATTAGGACACCACCTTAATTAGCGACCACCCCTTAATTAGGGACCAAACGTCCTTAATTAGGACAAACGTCCTTAATTAGGACCAAACCCCCTGATTAGAGACCACCCCCCCCTTAATTAGGGACCACTCCCCTTAATTAGGACCGAACCCCCTTATTAAGGTTCCCACCACTTAACTTAGCGACCAAACCCTCTATAATGACCACAAACCCCCCTTAAGTTAGGGACCAACTCCTTAATTAGGGACCACTCCCCCTCTTAGCTAACCCTTAAGTAGACACTATAGCGACCCAAACCCCCTTAATTAGGACACAGTACCTAACATTGGAAATTTAAGACGAACCCGATTAGGACACCCCCCCCTTATTAGACACTCCCTTAGTAGGACCAAAACCCCCTTAATTAGGACCACCCCTATTGACAAACCCCCTTTAATTCAAACCTTTACACCAAAACCCCCCTTTATTCACCCAGACCCTACGCACACCTCCTTTAAATTTCACACGCTTGCAAATCGATGCCAAATGCTCTTTGAAAAAAAAAGCAAGCAATAGAATGTCACGCCTAAAAAAGCATGTAACTGCTTCTAGCGCCCATACAATTGTTTACTTGATTACACCACTTTATTTAAAATAAATTATTCATATCAAAGTTATCTATCGGGGTGTAGCTCAGATGTATAGAGCGCCCGACTTAGACTGCGGCGAGGTCACGGGGATCAATGCCCCGCTCCTCCAGATGATTTTTTAATTATAACATATGACAGGCCGTAATTTCCAGCATGTCACATTTTTGCTGAGAACTGATTGACACCGTTTATTGGTCAATGAGAATTTAAATTTGTTAAACACCTACGTATCTAGATTCAAACGTTTTTAATGGCGGAGGTGAGTTTCAGCGAACAACTAAGATCGCTAGCAAAAATGTGACACAGTCTATGTGACATAAAGTACAGTAGTTGACCCCTTTTTGGGCATATCTGATTTTCCGCTGACCTGTGACCACTTAAAACCCCACTCAAATCAAGTTGAAAATTTTTAATTAGTGATTTTTTGAACTCTCCATAAAAAAGCAGGCGGAATAACTTGTGAAATTTTCTGGTATCTATTAAATCTCCGTATGTCAACTCATGGGATGGTCGCGCGAATTTCGTTTCTGAACAACTGATAAAATTTCACGCAATTTAAAAAAAAAAGGTGTCATTGCATTTGATAGTCAGGAAATTTTTCAAAAAAAATGTACCTATCTTCCGGATCGCTGCCACCCCCTCAACCAAAAGCTCGTGTGTTGCTCATTGCCGAAAATAACTGTATTTTATTTTGGTTTTTCAGGCACAAATTATATTTGGTTTTTGCTATACATTGTATTAAAATAGTATTTTTACAATGTTTCGAAGGTAATGAGTGAGAAACAGAAATATTTTTTTAGATCGAAAAGTTGACACAAAAAAGAAACAAAAGTAATTTGGCATAACTGTATTCGTTTACCGGACATTCCAAACTTTTAAAATCAAACATTGAAATGTTCACTCCAATGGTTGAAAAATGCAAAAACAAGAAATACCTTTCAAAATATTTCAAGAAAAATCAAAATTACACAAAAAAAAGTTCTAACTGAGAGTCGGGAAAATACAAAAACCCTTAAAAAACCTGCTTTGTTACCACTTATACCCCCCTGACCAGTTAAAACCCCCTCTTTTTGGCAAAAGCTGTGGGGGGGCTTAAGGGGGTATATCTGTATGATTAAATGAAGGCCTCTGAGGCATTAAAAATGCTCCAAATTGATACGGGGTG
>SCLH01001871.1:87132-111794 GCA_004367855.1 Oikopleura vanhoeffeni | reverse complement strand
ACAAAACAGAGAGAGATATTCGTCCATAGAGAAAGTTAAAGTGTTAGAAATACGCCTGATTGGTTCGTTGAACATAATTGATGGGGAAATAACAATGTACTTAAATAAGAATTGTGTTTCTTTAGAACAAATCAACTGTACTGGATAAATAAAAATAAAAAACTTCAAACTAAAAAATGATTTCATAGTTTTTCGTTCACAAAAATATTCAAGATATGCACTATTTTTTTCTTGTGAAAAACGCTCTTTTTTTATTGGTTAGAAAAGCTTTGAAGAAAAGCCTATTTTTTGCCTTCACCTATACGCCCGACTGTCTTGGAAAAAATAATTTTTTATTTCAGATGCGTTAGGTTTTGGCGTTGCTTTACGTATATTGCGTGGGTTTTACGCAATAGCCTTACCTACAGTATGGGTCTATCCCGCCCGACGCGCTTCATTACTTTTTGAGAGAAAGTCCAGCAAACCAGGAGAAATATGACCGAACCAAGTAAAAATAGCCGGAACTCAGCTTTATTAGTCAAACTGAAAGCCAATGAATTGAAATATTTCCATTTTGATGTCGGGCGTGTTAAAAAATATCTTTTCATATAACTTTTAACAAGCCAATTTTTTTAAACTCTGACCTGATGGCATATCATAATGAATTTATCCGCAAAACAGACGCGGTTAATAACGCAGGTTATTTAATTTTTAAACTTGCATAAAAACGAAAAAGAAAACAATCACGCCCGCCCTTATAACAATCCGAGTAAAAGAATTATTTAATTTTTTCTGTTTTTAAGGACAGAAAGGTGAATAGTTGTCCCTTAAAACAGATATAAAGGTCCAAAGACACTTATATGATAGGTTTCACTCCTCTTTTTTACTCTCCTTTTTACGGCATTTTTCGAAAAAGAGAGAGAGGGAGAAGATTATTTGGATATCTAACTTTTGCATGTTATTATTTTTGATTTCCGAAGAAGTTTAAATTTGTGATATTTGCATTCAAAATGCAGCATCAGGAACTTAAAATAACTACAAACATACAACATAAATAGTCAAGCAGGTTTGACAATTAACTGAATAGATAATAAACAACTTATTAAATTTTGTGTTTCATTTCACTTTCTTATTATTTATATTTTCAGTATTTTCAGTAATTGTGAAAAACCTTGATATATCTGATTATCTCTGTAACATTTGGATTGTCCTGATGATGCATTTTAAATGCGATTATTTGACAAATTAAATTTATTTGCAAAAATTTAATATATAAAAAATAAAATAAAAAAAATACGATAACTTTGATTTTTTTAAGCAAAAATAGCTAAATAGCTGCCTCTGGGATCTTTTTAAGATTAAAATACCAAGATAAGTTTCAATTTTACGTTAACCTCCTCACACCTCTTGAACTATCTATTAGGCAAAACAAGTTTCAGGGTCGAAACGGGCGCAGAAAAATAACATCATCCAAGACCTAAAATTCAAATTTTGTTGATCAAGTTTGCAATTTATATTCAAAATAGTGTTTACATTCATGCGATTTGCCCGTTCAAAAGATATTATTTCAATATTTTTTTTTGAGATTTCTGCCAAAAATTAAAAAAAAATTGTGTAAAAAAACGATACATGATGATCAAAATTCGTAGAAGGCCCAGTTTTTTAGGACAGTATTCGAGCGATTTTTTTTCGAGTTTATTCTTCTGCAGTTTTCCAATCTCGAAGTTTTATTTCTTCAGCGAGTGATTTTATGAAACCAAAAAATTAGAAAAAATATTTTTCAAATAAATTACTTTCCATTAGAATTTGAAGGGCGCAATTAATTTGAAATAAGGCAACAAAAACAAAATAAAGGCAAGTTTAGGAACATAAGGTGGTACTGATTTTTGAGTCACCAGCTGATTAACATATTTTTCACATTTTGCCTCCGTATATTTGACGCCGGAGATATGAATAATTGTTTGTTAGCGATCGAGATATCATATTTCAAATCTGATACCAGCTAAATAGCCAGAGTTTCACTCGTAATTTGAACTTATATGTCATGTCAAAAACGTATGGTTTTCCAAGAAATACAAGGGGAGTGAACCTCTTCTTTTCTCTCGCAGTTATCGAGTTCATCAGACTCAAAATTTAAAAATTTTACTGGGTCATTCTGTCTAAGGGACACACCTCTAGCGGACAAAACGGGCAAAAACTCTATGCGCGACAAAACGGGATTTTTGGAAAAGTGCGCTTAGACAGAATTGACGTAGGTGTTAATTACAAATTTCTATCCTTGATCTGAATCAATAATAAATAACTAATCGGTATTATCTCTTGTTTTTTCCGTAGTAAGTGCGCTCAAAGTCGAGCCTTTATAAAGGCTTTTGGCTGTGAGGCGAAGTTCTGGTTTCTGGGTGTGAGGAGGATAAGAAGAAAAATTAGAGTTCCCTCGAAAACTCCTCATTTTTGAAAAAATGAATTTAGATTTTTTGAAAATGCTATAATGTTGATATGAATTATGATCCTCCGGTTATTTAAACGAATAATATAATCATATTATATCCCTTACGGGGCTTCCTGGGTATTCGTTGCTACTTTCTTAGCCACAATTTTTATATAATTCGGCCTTTGGAAACGAGTAAATAATAAAATAAATCGGAACATTTTCTGTTTTTTTTTCTGAGATCACTGAAATTGTATAATTATCAGTTTTTGTTTAAAAATTGGAAACAATGGTCTGATTCGTACCATTTTTTAATTTATTTTTCTTTCAGTATTTGTGCTCAGTTTGTTGGCTTATAAAGTGACAAAAAATGCCTAGGAGGCCCCGAAATCGATATGACCATTATTTTAAAAAATAAATTGGAAATATTTCTGGATGTCTCTAAATTAACACGCAAATTTTTAGTTTATATTATGTCAACAAAAATCATACTGGTTCCATTTTCATCGTTGGTATTTATATCCGGTATTTTTATATTGATGATATATAATTAGACTCCTTGCTAAGGCCGAACGAGCTTAAATTATTTTTGGTAACGACGTTTCTTAATAACCCGCTAAGGTTATTAAATAGTGATTTCGATAAGTGGCTAAACAAACATTTCTTGCTCATTTTAACGGTAATGTTGGTTTCCGATTAGCGACATTTTTGTTATATGTTTTTTTTAATGATAAACTTGGGTATGATAGACGATTTGAAATAAGGAATTTCAAAAGTCCAAAAATCGGTTCAATGTGTAAGGCTATCTTGTAGAGAATTTTTTTTTGCATTTTTAAGACGAAGGATTTTTTGTTTATATTATGAAAAATTTTCAAAAAAAAAAACGATTTTTCGCTCAAATTTCGCAGATTTTACAGGGTGTCATGAAGCCAGTTCTAGCGCCTCCGTATGAAGAGTTAAACCGGTAATTTTTTTAGCAGGTGAAATTAAAGCGTTTTAGGAAACCGTTTTCTGGCTAGTTCATCGTAAAGACTTGAAAGTACCGCCAAAGAACCGGAGGGGTCGACTTTCTAATGAACGTATTAGCAACTATAGGTCAATGATGTACTGAAAGGTCGCTAAGAGTCCTATACGATGAACTTGAGATTAACCTTCAGTTTGAACCATGGTTTGCTCTCTAGCGACCTTTCAGTACATCATTGACCTATAGTTGCTAATACGTTCATTAGAAAGTCGACCCCTCCGGTTCTTTTGGGGTACTTTCAAGTCTCTTACGATGAACGTTGAGATTGACCGGTCATTGAGGTCGACCACGTGGTCGCCAGCCCTAGCCAAAAAATAGTTTCCTAAAAAACGCTCAATTTCACCTGCCAAAAAAATTACCGGTTTGAACTTTTCATAAGGAGGCGCTAGAACTGGCTTCATGACACCCTGTAAATCTCGAAAATTTGAAGCTGAAAAATCGATTTTTTTTGAATGTTTCATAAACAAAAAAAATCCTTGGTCTTAAAATGACCAGAAAAATTTCACTACAAGATAGCCTTAACACATTGAAACCATCTTTGAACTTTTGAAAACCTCTTATTCAAATTCGTCATATCAAATTTCACATGATGCCACAATGTTAATTATCAATATTAATTTTTCAAAACAAAACAAGCCTTCAATCTTACAGTTTTTATCACCCACTGTGTTTTAATTTTGTTTACTACACTGTTTATAATAAAAATATTAAAAAAACTTATTTTGGATAAAACATAGCGGGTGATTAAAACTGTAGGGAGTGGAAGCTTATTTTGAAAACAACATCAATTGTGTTAAATGTGACATATTTGATTTACTTTCTGCTGTGTTTCACTCAAGCTGACTTTCAAACTAAAGGATAAAAAATAACAAATATTTTATCCGTCATAATACTAAAAAGTTAATTTTGAGAACACGGTTACATATAATCTGTAAAGTCCTCAAAGCACGCCATAAGAGATTAGGGGAATAAACCACCTTTCTTTTTGACCTTATATTATCCGGAAGAAATGAAACTTTATTTTGAAAACCATAAAAATTTATTCTAATCGGTTAAAAATAAGTTGTTAGCTTTCGGACTTATTCAAGACATTTTCTGGCTAAATTAGTTTCAGTCCAAGAGCTTATTGCTTGATACATATGTTCAAATTGTACAAAGCTACATTTCCTTCCAAATTCGCGCGGAAAATGTTAACAAATTGCATTGCGAGAGTGCCAGATAAATAATCACCGTAAATAATTTCAAAAAAAATTAATGAAATTTAATTTGTACGTGTAGAACTAAGGTAACTTTTTTTTTAGGTAGGGCCACCAGTTTTACATCTGCCATTTTAGAACGGAACGAGATATTCACAAACGGATTTTTGCATCCAACAGCTAAAAATCCGTTTGTGAATATCTCGTTTCGTTCTAAAAGGGCAGATGTAAAACTGGTGGCCCTACCTAAAAAAAAAGTTACCTTAGTTCTACACGTACAAATTAAATTTTATTAATTTTTTTTGGAATTATTTACGGTGATTATTTACTGATAAATTATACAATTTCAGTGATCTCAGAAAAAAAAACAGAAAATGTTCCGATTTATTTACTCGTTTCCAAAGGCCGAATTATATAAAAATTGTGTCTAAGAAAGTGGCAACGAATACCCAGGAAGCCCCGTAAGGGATTTAATATGATTATATCATTCGTTTAAATAACCCGAGGATCATATTTCATATCAACATTATAGCATTTTCAAAAAATCTAAATTCATTTTTGCAAAAATGAGGAGTTTTCGAGGGAACTTTAATTTTTCTTCTTATTCTCCTCACACCCAGAAACCAGAACTTCGCCTCACAGCCAAAAGCCTTTATAAAGGCTCGACTTTGAGCGCTTACTACGGAAAAAACAAAGATAAATACGATTTAGTTATTATTTATTGATTCAGATCAAGGATAGAATTTAGTAAATAACACCTTACTGTCAATTCTGTCAAGCGGACACTTTTCAACAAATCCCGTTTTGTCCGCATAGAGGTTTTGCCCGTTTTGTCCGCTTAGAGGTGTGTCCGCTTAGACAGAATTGACAGTAACATTTTTAAATTTTGAAGTCTGTGAACTCGATAACTGCGAGAGAAAAGAGAGGTTCACTCACTTGTATTTCTTGGAAAACCATACGTTTTTGACAATGACATATAAGTTACAAAATTACGAGTGAAACTCTGGCTATTTAGCTGGTATCAGATTTGAAATATGATATCTCGATCGCTAACAAAACAATTATTCATATCTCCGCGCGTCAATATATACGGAGCAAAATGTGAAAAATATGTCTAATCAGCTGGTGACTCAAAATCAGTACCACCTTATGTTCTACACTTCCTTTTTTTTGTTTTTGTTGGCCTTATTTGAAATTAATTGCCCTTCAATTCTAATGGAAAGTAATTTATTGAAAAAATATTTTTTTCTAATATTTTTGGTTTCATAAAAATCACTCGTGAAGAAATAAAACTTCGGATTGAAACTGCAGAAGGAATAAACTCAAAAAAATCCTCGAATACTGTCCTAAAAACTGCCTTACTACGAATTTTGATATCATGTATCGTTTTTACACAATTTTTTTTAATTTTTGGCAGAAATCTCAAAAAAAAATATGAAATAATATCTTTTGAACGGCAAATCGCATGAAATGTTAAACACTATTTTGAATATAAAATTGCAAACTTGATCACAAATTTGAATTTTAGGTCTGTGATGATGTTATTTCTGCGCCGTTTCGACCCCTGAAACTTGTTTTGCCTATAGATAGTCAAAGGGTGTGAGGAGGTTAAGTAAAATGAACTTATCTTGGTATTTTATCTTAAAAAGATCCCAGGGCAGCTAATTTAAGTATTTTTGTTACTAAAAATCAAAGGTTATCTATTTTTTTTATTTATTTTTTATATATTTAAATTTTCAAATAAATTTAATTTGTCAATAATCGCATTTAAAATGCATCATCAGGACAATCAAAATGTTACAAGATAATCAGAATATATCAAGGTTTTTCACCTTGAAATTACCTTGAAAATACGATAAATATAATAATAAGAAAGTGAAATGTAACACAAAATATCTAATAAGTATTTATTATCTATTCAAGTTAATTGTCAAACCCTTGATATTTTATGTTTATGTTGTATTATTTTAAGTGTCCTGATGCTGCATTTTGAATGCAAAATATTCACAAATTAAACTTCTTCGGAAATCAAAATAATAACATGCAAAAGTTAGATTATCAAATAGTCTTCTCCCCTCTCTTCTTTTTTCGACAAAATGCCGTAAAAAGGAGAGTAAAAAAGAGGAGTGAAACTATCATATAAGGTGTCTTGGGACCTTTATATCTGTTTTAAGGACAAACTATTCACCTTTCTGTTCTTAAAACAGAAAAAATAAAATTCTTTACCTCGGATTGTTATAAGGGCGGCGGTGATTGTTTTTTTCGTTTTTATGCAATTTAAAAATTAAATAACCTGCGTTATTAACCGTCGTTGTTTTGGGATAAATTCATTATGATGCCATCAGGTCAGAGTTAAAAAAATTGGCTTTTAAAAGATTATATGAAAAGATATTTTTTAACCCCGACATCAAAATGGAAATATTTCAAGTTCATGCTTTCAGTTTGACTAATAAATGCTATTCCGGCTATTTTTACTTGGTTCGGTCATATTTCTCCTGGTTTGCTGGACTTTCTCTCAAAAGTAATGAAGCGGGGTCGGGCGGATAGGACCCATACTGTAGGTAAGGCGTATTGGTAAAACCCACGCAAAAATATACGTAAGCCAACCCAAAAACCTACGCATCTGAAATTAAAAATTATTTTTTCCAGACGTCGGGCGTATAGGTGAAGGCAAAAAATAGGCTTTTCTTGAAACTTTTCTAATCAAAAAAAAGGCGTTTTTCACAAGAAAAAAATATGCATATTTGAATATTTTTATGAACGAAAAACTATGAAATCATTTTTTAGTTTTTATTTTATTTATCCAGTACAGTTGATTTGTCTAAAGAAACACAATATCTATTTAAGTACATTGTTATTTCCCATCAATTATTTCAACGACCATCAAGGCGTATTTCTAACACTTTTAACTTCTCTATGACGAATAAATGATAGGTTTTTTGAGTGATCCGATTTTTTTTAGAAATCATTTTGGAATTCATATTGATTAAAAATTTTCTTTATCATATTTTATTCAATACAATTAAATTGATACATTCTAGAAGCTCTATTCGAATGACTGTGAGTGAATTATTCAAAGGAATAGTTTCTGAGGTTTCCAAACCAGTCACTTTCGAATTTGTGACGAAAAATTGCCCAAAAAATCAAACAAAATTTTAACTGACCACCCTTTAACTTAATTATAAATTCTAGAACTTGTTTTAATTGACCAATCAGAGCATATTTTTTCTGACATCGGGCGTATGAGTGAAATCGGGAGTATAGGTGAAGATTTTTTGCAAAAAACTTTTCACCTATACGCCCGACCCCCCTATAAATCAATATTGGCCAAATAATGTCTCAAAGCACAAGTTGATATGGAAAGCAAATTCTGTAAAAACCAAGACATAAAATTGTAAAGGTTCAAAAACTATTTCTGCTAACACCTCGCCTTCCGCGGCATGCCATGAGGCCTCGCGAGGCTCTTTTTTTGGTTCGCGTTTTGCACCCCGCCTATTTTCAAGTCTTTTTATCTATAAAATCAAAATATTTATACCTTGGGTGAACGGGTCCAACGAATTTTTGTCTAACACTCCATGGTTGATCATCTCCATCGCTCCATAGTGGTTTTGTGACAAGAAATATAAATATCAAAATCGGTGCTAGAATGAGACGCTGCTTCAACTTCATCTTTTTTCAGAGCTAAAAATATAACTTTTATGATAAGTTTTTACAATTTCTTCCCGTATTCGGCAAGATTTAATTAAGACGATTGGCGATACCAAATTAGCTTTCTACCTCATTAAATTATGCTATCAACCACAGAGTCCAAAATAGAGGTCACAATGGTCCAAAAATTTTGACCAAAACACTGTCGGACTATTCTGATCGGATTTCATTTCAAAACTTTAGTAATCTTGAAGAAACCTACGCATATTTGAGCCTTTTCGAAACACCTACACTTTTTTTGGGAATCGCCTAGTATATAAGGCTAAAATAATAAGGCTAAAACTTTTTAATGGAGGAGAAAACTTAGAAAATATAATTTATTCATGCATATTACATTTTAATCTATGTCCTCAAGGGCAAATTTCACAGTATTTAAAATACATGTAAAGAACTCAGATCTACTACAGGGGGGGCAATAGCTCCGGCCCAATATTTCCGAATTTTTTAGCTAAAATAATTCCTGTTATATGGCCTGTTATTTATAGGCCCCCAGTACAAAAGCGGTGCCCCATATTTCCGAAAGTTCCCCATATTTCCGAATTTTTTTGCCAAAAAACTTTCGGAAATATCGCCCCCCCTGTAGTTGAAAAAAATAATTGCGAAAAGTGCGGTCTGCGATTTTGCAACATTTATTATTTTGATTTGGCGGGTTGTCCATCCCTTCTTATCATAACATGTTATAACAAGCGCGGACCGAGCTATTAGAAAAATAAACACTTTAACGAACCGGTATTATGTATAGAGGTACCGGTATACAAAGATATATAACTAGAATTATATATAAATAGGGTTTCGCTATATTTTGATCACGTGACGACAAAAAAATGTTTTGGTACAATTTTTCTTCAATTTGATATGTTATTACTTAATATTACACGTGATCAAAATAAGGCGATAATAACTTATTAGCCCTCCAGAAGTTTTATGAAAAGTATTTCTATAGGTAGATTTTAATGGTTGAAAAGCTTAAGATTTAAATTAATAATAATTTTTAAAATTCGGCATGAAATACGGAAATTTGAATTTTTTAAACTTTATCAAAACAAAATTTAAAATTAGTTATTCTTTGTGCAGCAATTTAAAATTATGCTGTTTTTTCAGATATCCGCTTGTAAAACATCTAAATTTGTATTTACCTTAAGGTGAAAATTCTAGAATTGAAAATTTTCAAAAAAAATCCAAAAATGATGTTCAACTTGCACCTGCGCAATTGTGTTTTGAAACACATAGAGCAAACGTTTTATGGTCATGTCTTATTTTGACCAGCGAAATATCATATGATGTTATAACAGAACTCAAAGAGTTTCCTCAATTTCGAAGTTTCTGAATTTTAGTGATCTTGGACATATTTCTGGAATTATTTCATAGCTAAACCAAGACAATCATATTCATTATTTTCGCGAATTGTGTTCCAAACACATAGATGCGCAAGTAAGTAATTTACCATCGTACGCAGATGGGAGTTTAAACGATAACCTTTTTCGGTCGCAATTTTAGGATGATATCAAATTGATTTATCTTGATTTGAGATCATAATGAATTATTTCAAGAATAAGGACCTGTCAGAATTATGACCAATTTTCTCGAATGAAATTTTTAGTTATTGTTTATTCTGGCACTTGACGAAAAATGTGCGATGATAGCGGCCAGTATTTAAATACAAAAATAAATATTATGCTATTAACTGATTTGGTAGACATGCTTTATAACTTATAAATTATAAGGTTTTAGCCTAGGGTTAACTTCATTGATCTCGCATTGGTGCGAATTCGGTAATTTCAGTTAATATGTTTCTGACTTAAAATATCTTGACATGATGACTAAACCTTTTCGGAACAGTTTTGACCTTTAAAAGACCGAATCTTTCATTAAAAGCACATATGTGCCAAATGACACAAATATTGTTTGATAGACTATCAATGATAGTCTTATTTATTTTTGAAAATATTTTTCGGTGATTTTTCCGAGCTTATTATTGAAAAATTTCTTGAGCAAGTTTGAGCACCTCAAATACTAAAATTTTAACTTTAGTTGAAATCTAAATTTTTAATAATCATGAGAGCTTTTCACTGAAGCGTAAATCGATTTATTTAATTATGTATCAAAATTATTTTTATCTTATATTAAATTCTGCGGATTTTGGCAGAGAAATTTAAGTGCTACCTTCCTGACTTAAAAAAATTTGACATGATGACTAAACCTTTTCGGGACAGTTTTAACCTTTTATAGACCAAATTTTGCGAGAAAATCTCATATGTGCCAAACGGAACATTTTTTTACATATTCTAATTTTATTTGAGAATTATTTCTGTACAGTTATCTCCGACGCTGCATTTAGATTCCTTATCATTGATAAGTCAAAATGAATAACAATTATTTTTTAATTAAAAACCTATTTCCAACCTACTCAATATTCTTGGTGATAAGTTGGAAAAAATTCTTGGTAAATTTCATCAAAAGATAATTATGAAAAACCGGTTAGAAGAAAATGTCAAAAAGGTTAAATTTACTCGGGTTGGACTGAAACCGCCCGAGGCAAAAACAGGCTTTTTAGCAGACTTTAAGCAAAAACAGACTTTTCCGATTCTACAATTAAGAAATTTAATACATTTCAACGGTAGTTTACCGGTCAAAAATAAAAAAAATAAAAACCGGTTCTCAATGTTGTTTCACGGGTTAAAAATAATCAAGGTGTGAATCAAATACACTCTATAGCAACCTAATTTTTCTTCATATAATTAATAGACTAAAATTAGGCTGTCACCCGCGGATTTGACTGAGAAAAAAGTTGAGAATTACTAAAAAATTGTGTGTCCATAATGTTCCTTAGTCAATTTTAAGCAAAAATTTGTATTAATGATTAATGGTACTGTAATTAATGATTAATGGTGGAATACAGTATGGGGCCTTAGAATTAGAAAAATCCTAAAAATACATGCTTATCTAAAGCGACAGCTATTATGTCCAAAGGTTCAATAAAATAATACTATTTTTATTAAACAAAGTACACCCCGGGCGTACCCTGTAGTACACGGGTTAATTTATTACCTGTAGGCTGTTTTCAAATTTTCGTTTTTTCTCTTTTTGTCTTCATCTGCTACTCTGCTTTTATTTCTTACCCCAAGACTTCCCAAGTTAATTGCCTACCCCTACGCAAGATAAATGATAAACTGCTGTAAAAATAAATGGTTAAAAAGTATTAACGGGCTATTGAGAAATTTGGTTGACCGGCGTGGTAGAATCGGTCGCAAAAAATAAGAGTCGAATGCGACGCGCTGATTGGCTGTGTTTCTCAGAGTTAACCCACGCAGTTTTCATAGGGCCAGGATAAGGCTACGCACAAAAAAATGATTTTGGATGATTTTAAATCATTGATTTAACCCCCCGGCACCGTTTTTACGAAAAGGTATTATTTTATGATGTGAGTCATCGTGCTTAATCCAGGGAAATTAAAGTGATGACTCATCGGGCTGCAAATTAGGAAATCAATTAATTTAATTTGTGTGATGATAATTTGTTTTATAATTAAACAAATGTGATCAGATCAAATCATTATCTGAGACAAACTATTATCGGGTAGTTTTTAAGCACTTCACTCTGGAGTGGACCGAGAAAACATCAGAAAATTTTTTTTGAAAATTTATCAGAGAAAATTTTCAGCTAAAAATATTCAGGCTTGATTTTGAGACTAAATTTTCTAGAAAATAAACCAAAAAATTTTTTGGGATAAAAGCTTTATGACGAAAATCATTTGACGACAAGGATTCAGAGAACATAAAATTTTCAACATTGAAATATCTCATCGATAATAGCCAACAAATTGTTGTAGAAGTTAATCATATCTATTAGATCTTAAAGATGTTGTAAAAGTTAATCTTAGATTCCCAATAAATATACATGTACAGGGGGAGGCCCAATATGCGATATTTAGCAGTTTCGGCATTTTTTTTACTTTTCGCAATAAAGGGGCAGAAATAATTTTTTTCGTTAAAAAAGTATCATTTAAAAAGAAAAGTGTGCGAAATGACGTCGTGTTGAAATTTCATTTTAATTTTATAAGTAGTTTTACAATAGATTCAAAAGAAGTGAAATACAAAAATGTGTAGAATTACGAACTCCACCAAACAAAAATGAATAAAAATTCAAAAAAGTAGATCTGGGAAATTAAATCTTGAAATATGACGTCATTCATAACGCCCTCAAAGCAATTTCAAGCGTGTGCTCGGAGTAACCAAAATTTTGGTCACTATGAAAAAAATTTAATCAATCAAAATGAATTATATTGAATTGAGAGCTTGTGATTGGCTGCATTATTTGAAAAATTTTGGTCCATCCGAGCACACCCAATTTCAAATAAAAACTTCGAACACCTACGCAATTTATAGTGAAGTTGCGTAGGTTTTCTTCGGCGATATTGTTTTAGACAATGACATTTTTATTTCTTTATAAAATTAGGAAGTGGTTAAGAAAAAGAAATTCGTACACTCCTTTTTTGGTGGTTTTATTATTTTGCTCGAATTCTGACAAAACTTTGATTTTAATGAATAATTAACTGTATTATTTTATTAGTAACTACAGTGTAATTTTTACATATTTCATCATATATTTGATCACACGTTCAAATGCAGCCATAAAAGCATTAACGGACAACGTTTTTGGCGTTACTTTTATTTTTTGTCATAATCAAAGTCCACGAGTCTTATAATTACATTTATATTTCCGGTCAATTTCAGAATCTGAAATTCGGACCAAAAATTAGGTACAAAGTTGAAAACGTTGTTCATAATTGCTTTTTACCCAACTTCTGCAAGTCTGATCAAAAATATTTTGATAGATGCAAAACTTATTTACTTATCAAATAAAAATCCGGTTTATTATTCGCACAGTGCAATAGAAAACTGTAAAAAATATTAAAAATCCGCTTGGATCAAAATTATGGTATGTTTTTAAATTAGAGTCGTTAATTTATCACCGTTATGTGCTGTTATCATAATTTAATACTTCCGAGCTAGCATATTAAAATTATTTGATAATATCAAACGTTAGCCACGCCTAATTTTTGTAAATAATCTTAGATCACTGATCTCCTAAGCAAAAATCTCACTGAAGAGATTTTCAAATATTTAGTTAGAAACAATTGTATACTTTTCACAAGTAGTTTTTGCTGAAAATCAAATTCATATTAAAGAATTTTTATCCGCAAAATTGAAAATTATGAGACTTCAAAATAAAATTTGTGTTGTTACTGCCGCTGGCCAAGGAATTGGTAGAGCAAGTGCTTTACAATTTTTTGAAGAAGGTGCAACCGTTTTTGCAAGGTAAATGATTTATATAACTGTGAAGTTTGATTTAAAAGAAAGTGATTTTTGCAAGTTCTTGGTAGCAAGTTGCCAATTTTTTACCATTAAAATCGACCTACATAAAAATCCTGTATAACAACCTGTATAAAAATCCTAGGTGGATTGTTCTGAAACTTCTTAAGGGCAATTAACATACCAAATATTAAAAATATGGAAACAATTTGGTTGTCACGTGATCGAAATATAGCGACTTTCGTATTATCAGTATTAAATTATTTAAAACAAATGCCAAATCGGTGATTTCCACCACAAGACGCGCCATGAAAGTTTTCACATAAACCAGTATATCGATCACAGCGGCCATAAGGACATTCTAACCACGATTAATTATCTCAGCTTAAAAAATGAAGGCAGCGAAGAGGCATATTTGAATTTTGAGGCCACATGGACATTTTAACCAAACTGAATATTTTAGATCGCCACAATGGACATTTTAACCAAACTGATATTTTAGATCGGCCAAGGACAATTTAACCAAACTGGTATTTTAGATCGCCACGAGGACAATTTAACAAAATGATATTTAAAGCGGCATTTTTTATCTTTAGGAAAGATGGTTGAAATTAAAATATTTAATAAACTTTTATAATTATCACTTATTTTTAATTAATTGTCTATTGTTTCAGAATTAACGAGTTTTGTTCGATTTTATTGAACAGGGCTGGTTCATTTTGACAGTAAGGAGCTGCTTTGCAGTCAAAGCAAAGTCGTGTTTGGTGGGAATTTACTCATTCTTAGTAACAGTTTTTGCTTGCACAAACATTCAATGATCGGTTCTTGCATAAAGGAAACCCACAGTTTTTTTAAGTCGGTCAGAGTCTGGAGAGTAGGCTGTCACCTCTCAAAATTGGGTCGAAACCAAGTTTAAAACTAGGAATTTTAAGTACTCCCATCGTGTTCCTTAATTAATTTGGAGCAAAAAATGGGTCTATGGCATTTCGAAATTTTAACTCCCTGTGTCTAAAAATGACCAAAATAGGTACCGGACATGATAAAACCGAATATAAAACCGAAAAATTAACGAGACGAAATTTTTTGTTCATTTGATACTTTCTGGAGAAGGGCCAAGTTTTGTATGCCAAGTTTATCAATTTGAAGTTCGGAATTTTCGGGCGAAGGCTCAAGAGTGAAAAAAATTTCGCATTTTTTTTAACTCTACAAGTCTCTGGAGAAAAATTCTGGTAAATGTGCAGAGAACATTTATATCAGTCAAAACATACAACAAATGTTGAAATATTAAAATATAAAAAACTGAAAATTTTTCGACAAATTATTAAATTTTTAAAAGTTTTGATGGAGAAAAATCTGAACTTGCGTGAAACCATTTTTAATCTATATCAACCATGTAGTTTCACTCTATGAATCATAAAAACGTATTTCAAGACCAAAACATATCTTCCATCATGAGAAATGAAGAATTTTTTTTGAAGAAATGGAAAATAATGCTTTTTTAAGTTTTTGATAAAAAAATCCAGAACTTGCATGATATTGATCTTCTTGTCATAGCAGTATGAAGCCATCATCTATAGACCATATCAAGAAAAGTTCCAAACCAAAAAATTTTATAACCCTGAATTTTTCACACACATATTCCAAGAAAAATCGAAATTATGATAAATTTTCGGTAAACCGGTAATTTCGGTCACCTTTAGCGTAGACGCTAAGAACCCCCTAAACAGGCATGGAGTTAATGAGCCCAAGACTTCGAAAATTTCATTTAAAAATTTCAGAAATGACCACACGCGGGCAAGAAAGCTAAAACATTATGTTTACGGTCCATTCCAGTCATTTTTCAAAAATTCTTAAAATCAAAACTTAAAAATAAATGTGTGCAAATTGTTAAAGAACAAAGTTCAAACAAAGTTTTAAGAAATTTGTCAAATGTTCGAGAAATTTCAAAATTCCAAACAAAGTTTTCAAAAAGTTTTCAAAACACAATTGAAGAAATCAAAGATAAATTTAATATTTCTATTATTATTTTGATTTTAAAGAAAAATTGTCGATTTTCAAAAATATTTTTCTAATTATGGAAAAAACTTTCCAATTTCTTAGAAAATTTACAAATTTTTCAAAAATTAATTAAAATTTTCATATTTAGAAAAAAAATTTCAGAAATTTTTAAATAAACTATTTAAAAATGTTTAATTTATGTAAACTTTGAATAAAATATTCAATTATAAAAGATTATAAATTTTTCTACAAAGTTATTAAATTTTGATGATAAATTATCGAATTTTAAGAAAATTTATAAATATTTATAAAATGTTTAAATTGTTGTTGAATTTTATAAAAAATGTACAACTTTGAACGTAATTTTCAGTTTTTTTCAATTATTCATAAATTTCGTGGAAATATTTTTGAAATATGATAAATTTAGCTGTTTTTCTTATTTGACATTGTTTCTTGATAACGAAATTTTTTTAAATTTGTAATTTAGTTTAAGATTTAAAACATTTTCTAATTGAGAAATAAATTGAAAAAATTTAGAAATCTTATTTGACAATGGTCTTTGATTTCGAAAATTTTTTTATTTAATTTCGAATTCGAGAAAATTTCTCAAGCTTGATAATTTGAAAAAAAACATTTTCAAATTAGGAAAACAGCTTAATTTCAAAAAACATTATGAAAGATTGAAAAAAAAATTTTTGTTCAAAATTGAAAATTTTTTTTCGGACTTTAACAAAAATTTTAACATTTTTTAAAATATTTAAAAATTTTCTTCAAATTCGATAAATTTTTACTTCAAAATTTAAAAGCTTTGTAAAAATGAAATTATTCATAATAGAAATGTCTTAAAATTCAAAGAATAAAAAAAATAATATTTATCACAAAATCTAATAATGTTTAAGGAGGGGCACGATAACTGGGCTCTTGTACACATCAAAGGAAGTCTAGAAACCTGCTCAGAAATAATGAATTTTTTTCCAATACCGTACTACAACTCGAAGAAGGTCCAGTACTATTCAGAGCCAGCGGAACCCAACCTACGCCAGAAAGGTTTAGTAGGCGCCCTAAAACACTAAAAAGACCGAGCTCCGCATTCAGCCCACACTTGTTATTGAATTGCATTCGAGGTGAAGTAAAAACATTCACCAAATGTAGCCTTTTTCAAATTGCCTCTAGTGTCAAAACAGCTTATTTGGAGCCTCGCAGCAAAAGCTACTCCCCTGGAAAATATGGAGAATTTTAATTGGGCTCGAATTCACCGCAAAGGCGAAAAGGTCAAATGGAGCCTCTGTCGATGCTCCAAAGTCCTCAGGACGACTGAGATGTCTAGTTTTGGTGAAATCTGAACATAAATTTCGAAAACCTACTTTTTGGGAAAAAATTCAAAATTCAAGAAAAAATCCTAAGCTAAAAAACTCAGTGAAAAAATTCCTACAAAAGGGTAACAAAAAAGTTCTCTGAGAAATATACGAACAAGTTCACTTTGAAAAAAAAATCTCAACTTACTTTCTTTCGAAAAAAAACAAAATTAAAAAAACACGAAGCTTAAAAAAACGCACTGGAAAAGCTCTACAAAAGGGCAATCAAAAAAGTGTCCGAGAAATCTCAATTATCGTGCCCCACAGCCTAAATTTGAATATGAGAGAGGAAAAGTTCCGTCAGAAAGAAAAATATTTCAAAGAAGATATAAACAATTCTAAAAACCAATAAAATTTTTAATCTTTTTTGAAATTTATAAATTTTTTCTAATTTGAAAACATTGTTTGGAATTTCAAAAAATTCCATCAAAATTGTAAAATTTAATAAAATTTTTAACATTTTCTCAAAATTCGATAATTTTTCTTCAAAATTTTAGCTTTCTTAAATATTTGACAAATTTTTGAAACATTATACAAATGTCTTTAAAATTTGACAAATTTCTGAAAACTTATTTTTGAAACATTATACAAATATCTTTAAAATTTGGCAAATTTCTGCAAAATTTGCGAAATTTCTTAAGAATTGACAAGTTCTTTGAAAATTTGACAATTTTTTTGGATAAGTGACAAATGTATTGAAAATTTTAAAAATTTCTTGTAATTTCGACAAATGTCTTAAAAATTCGACAAAGTTTTCAAAACTTTGACAAACTCTTTTAGAACTTTGAGAAACTTTTTTAAAACTTTGACAAACTTTGAAAAATTTCTTTAATATTTGACAAATTTTTATTATTAATTTAAAAATTTCTCTAAACTTTGACAAATTTCATTAAAATTTGACAAATTCCATTAAAATTTGACAAATTTCATTTTAATTTGACAAATTCCATTTTAATTTGACAAATTTCATTTTAATTGGACAAATTTCATTGAAATTTGACAAATTTCATAGAAATTTGACAATTTTTTTAAAAATTCGACAATTACTTTAAAAATTCGACAAATTTTTCTGAAACTTAGACAAATTCCTTCAATATTTGACAAATTTTTTTATTTATTTAACAAATTTCTATAAAACTTGACGAATTTCATTAAAATTTGACAAATTTCATGTAAACTTAATAAATTTAATGTAAACTTAACAAATTTCATGAAAATTCGGTAAATTTCCTACATATTTGACAAATTTCTTGAAAAATCTGACAAATTTGGAAAATTTCTTCAAAATTTAATAAGAAAAGCATAAATCTTCTTCTTTCGGCCTTCGGCCGAATTGAAGCTTAATCTTTTCGAATTAAATACGAAATATTAAAGTGAAAGATAATTCCCATGATTTTCAATTTTATTCTATAAATTTTTTTAAAAAATCATAATTTTCGATTTTTTTGGTGAAAATTTTCAAGATCATAGTATTTTTGGTTTGGAACTTTTTTTGATAAAGTCTCTAAAATGATTTTTCATACTGGTATGAACAGAATATCAATATCATGCAAAGTCTGTATTTATTTTCATGGAAAATTAAAAATAAATCTTATTTTTTCATGGAAAATTTACGATGGAAATATTTTTGATGTCCCTTGAACATATCTTTTTTCACCTTAAGAAACTCAAAAAATTTCTCATAAGATTCCCCGAAATTTTTTTTTAGTTTTTATTCATTTAATTTCTTATATTCCACACATTTTATGCGTTTTGAAAAACTGCATCATGAAGTGTCTGCGTGTACAATGGCATGTAGTCATTTAAGGCCTTCAGTTGAGCTTGTTATTTACATGAACTTTTTACGCCAGGACAGTTTCAAAAAATGGCGACAAATCATTTTTTTCTCACACTTGACGGCCCTTCACCCGAACTGGTGTCTCGCGAACTCTCAAGATTCGATTGAAATTTAGCACCACAGCTTTATTAAACTCTTCCAGAAAAGTATCAAATGTACAAAAAAAAACTTTCTCAATCGTTTTATCAAAGTTCTTAACTCGTAGACCGATCTTCCGGCAAGTAGTGACCATTTTCCGTTTTTTTATATATTAACTTCAAGTCCTAGAACATTTTTATTTAGTCGACGTCTACGAGTTAATTATCAAAAATCTATTGTTAATTCACGGCAAATGTCTGCCTTTACCTCAAATATAAAAAAAATGATAATCCAGATTTAGTACAAATCAGTATTCTGGTAGTACTACTATTGTGAATACAGTATTCAGTATACTCTTAATTCTGTATAAATTAATTAAAACAAAAAGTTCGGTTTACAGACAGGACAGCCTCGAACCTAACATTTGGTCTAAATTTTCATCAAGGATTATTGATGACGAGTTAGAATCATGGTCTGGTCAAATCCTCGATCAAGAAACATCAATTCATTTCCGTTCCCAGACTCTCGCAATCATCATTTGTCCAAATGAAAAAGAATAGAAGTACCAGATGTACCTGGTCTGTCGATATCAGTTTCCTCAGAAACAACCATTTAATCTCGATAGAGGAGGGACAGTCAACGCGTGTTTTTATATTAAGTTCAGAATGAAGTCTCATGATGTTTCCAAGGAATATTTAGAAAATCTCACATTAAACTTTAAAACATATTAATATTTTTTTTTGTTACTTTTTTCGGTAAAAACGTTAGATTAAATAACTCATTGGGAGTAAATTTGTTCCAATTTATCAAATAAAATTTAAATGGCCCTTTGCCTCTGTGACTGCCCTTTAATATCAATTTGGTTAAAATGTCCATCTGGCCGATTTAAAATCTCAGTTTGGTTAAAATGTCCATGTGGCCGATCAAAATTCAAATATTGCCTCTTCGCTGCCTTCATTTTTTAAGCTGAGAATTAATCGTGGTTAGAATGTCCTTATGGCCGCTGTGATCGATATTCCAGAATTAAATCTCCGTTTTGTTTCAAAATAAATGAATTTTTAGCATATTTTTTCTTCATGGGATGAATTTAATAAGTTTGAGTTTTTTTTTAGGTAAAAAACTTCCTTTGAAATATAACAATTTAATTTCATCTGTAAATAAATTTAGTGACATCAATGCCGAAACTTTGAGCACTTTACCGGAAGGCATAAAACGTGAAGTTTTAGATGTGACCAACTCGGCCGCCGTTGCTGCCTATGCCCAAAAGTTTGAAAAAATTGATGTTTTATTTAATGTTGCTGGATGGGTGCCACATGGATCAATTTTAGATCACACCGAAGAAATCTGGGATCGATGCATGAATATAAATGTCACTTCAATGTTCAGAATGTGCAAAGCTTTCTTGCCAATAATGCTCAAAAATGAAGCTGGTGGTTCAATTATCAATATGAGCTCAGTTGCATCTTCTAGAAAGGTAAAATTTAACTTTTTACTGAACATTTGTTAAAATTCAGAATATGTCGCGTCAGTTTCAGTGTTCGAATTTAGGGCTAAATTATACGGGCTTTTTATTTTTCGATTTCCTGCATGCTTCGATTTCATATATGCTTTTATTTAAGTTTCTAGCATGTCACATGATGGCGGTGGAGCATAGTTCTTTTCATCGGATCTGAAAAAATCAGAAAGGCCAAAAGACTTAGTGAAAAATTGTTAACAAGACTATCTTAGATCCTCTGAAAACATCGCAGTATGATATTTTTCATGTAGTATTAATCATATTTTTAGGGAGTGCCACTGAGATGTGCTTATTCTACCTCTAAAGGGGCCGTCCTAGCATTAACGAAATCAATTGCTGCTGATTTTATCACTCAACATATTAGATGCAACGCTATCATGCCAGGAACCGTAGATACTCCAAGGTAAGACATTTTTTTAGTTTTGAATCACCAGAAAAAAAAGCTTAAGGGGGTGGTCGAGGCAATCTGGACCTTTTTAAACTGCGCCTCGAGAATAAACGGAGAACAGTAGTAACTTCATTATACTTTGTATGCAAAGACAAGGTTTTGATGAATCTTTAAGATTAAAAATTATTTTCCATGTTTGGAATAGGCTGTCCAACCTCTAGAAAAGTGCCAAAAATTATTCTTAAAATTTTTTGTCAGCCTTCGTCCATGACCCAATTTTTACGATTTTTCACGAATGATCATTTTATTCACTTGTGAATCGACGTTCGGGCCCGGAATTTTGATTTTTTTTCCTAGGTGGCGCTAAATCGCAAAAATGATCATGAATGCTGTGAAAAAATTAAAAAAAAATGTTTTTTTTAGAGTTAACCCACATACTCATTTTGGTAACAAACTACCCAGAAGTCGATGCCATAGGAAGAGTCTTTCAGTCTTCTACTTAGTTACCTAACGACACCACCATCCCGATTGAATCTTACAGAATTTAAATGCTTTAAGGGGGTAGCGACTCTGATTGACATTTTCTCGGTGAAATATACTGAAAACTAACAGTTATCTGAGAAAACCGAAAATGCTAAATTTCGTAGATCTATCCTTAATCTTGCGAAAAAATACATCACAAATTATTTTTGACCATTACACCAATATGGTACAGTATCGTAACAAGGTGACATTTTCAAAATCTATCTCCTCCTACCAGAGCGTATATCCAATTAGCTCAAAATTTCCACAGATCACGTAACGGTAGTATATAAATTTTTAATAAAGAGCTTTTTTCGATCCGGCGACTGAACAATTCAAGAACGCCAATAACCGACCGATTTTTAACAATTGCAGCTTTCAAAATCTATCTCACTCGAAGGATATCTGTTTCAAAATAGCGTCAAATTTTTAATAAAGTTTCCTCAGAAAATTTTAAAGAGATAAGAGAGCTTTTTTGCGCAATTCCGAGCTAGCCAAACCCGAAAAATTTCCGAAAAAAAATGTGCTTCGATTTTTTCGATAGTAGACTCAAAAAAAAGCTGGGAAAACACTGAAGAGAAAGTTGGCTTTTTTTAACCCGATATTTTGAAGTTTTAGTGGTCAAATTGACACAAACGTTATTTTTTAACAAAATTTTGAGAAAAATACTTATAAAAAATCGAAAAACGCAAAATTTTCGAAAAATTTTTTGTTGTCATTTGGGTTGTTTTATGCGTTCAAAACATAAACAATTGATTTGGTGCATTTTTATGATATAATAACTGCAGAAAATGTAGGAGCCGGGATACCCTTAAGTTGAAAACTTCAAAAATACTTAGAAAATAGAACCGAAAAAAAGGAAGAAAAACAGGACTCCGTGTTTTAGTGGATTTCTTTTGAGCCTACTTTCGAAAACATCGAAGCACCGACCTACAAAAATTTATATTTTGAGTATGGGGTCAAAATTTGAAAAAAAATCATCGTAAGAAATTTCTATTTATTCTTGTTTTTTCGAGATGAAATATAAAGGCATTTTTTTTAGTAAAACTAAATCGTCTTGATGAGCTTTCGATTTATTATAATCATTTTCAAATCACGGTTTTTTGCGAGTGAGAAATTGAAAGTTTTTTTACTGCAATTCTGCGAAAAAAATTTCAATTTCTCACTCGCAAAAAAAACGTGATTTGAAAATGATTATAATAAATCGAAAGCTCATCAAGACTATCTAGTTTTACTAAAAAAATGCCTTTAAATTTATATGTGTTCTGTGCTAGCGTTTCTGAAATTTGGGTGGATTCCACAATAAGACCTAGGAGGAGAAAGATTTTCCGAAGAAAACGGTGGTTTATTGCATATTCTAGAGAAAATATAGCATTTATTAAAATAAACGCTCTCTACAAGTAAGAAGTTTTGTCTACTAATTATACAAGTTATGTTGAATTTCAGATTTATTTCAAAATAAAACCTAGGAGATACTGGTTGAGTTCTAAACCAGTAGATTAACCGTTTGGTTAAGGGGGTTCTGCATGTCAATTTGCATGTACAAATAAAGTTTCTTTTTTTGATAAATTTAATAAAAAAATATCATGTATGGGTAAATCGGGTCTGACAAATCTATATGACTTATAAAAATCTTTATTCGGACGTTAAAGTCTATTTTTGGAGTTTCGTCCGAAATTCGCGTATTAAAAAAATATTATTAAAAATATCATAAAAATGACAAAAATGAATTCTCTGTAAAAAACTGTCTAGAAATAGTATATTTGAAAGCGTGCATCCCCTTTATTGAAGGAAATTAGGCTTTTTATTATTTGTTATGTGAATAACACGCTTCTGTTCATAATATAGCAGTGCGCGCAGTATCTGTGATAGAAATAAATGAACACAAATTCCATACCAACGTTTGTAAGCATTTTATACCCTTAAAATTTTTGCTTGAATAAAAATCATTATTATAATATATAAGAGAGATTTCACAATGTTTACGAAATTCTGTTTGTTCATTTTTACGAATCACTTGAACGTAAACTCATTATCGGCTGTTATGTTTCCGTGTTATTTTGAAAGTTCCAACTAATTTGTATATTACCTGCGCGAGTTTTTAGCTGCTTGGGAAAAATTTTGCATTTTGAAACTCGGTTTAGTCATTCGCTAAAGCCGTAAATACGAATTTGTTACTAATTTGAAAAAATTTTTGGATTTATTAAAATTACGAAAAGTGTTTACAGAACAATATTCTTTTCATTTTCACGTTTGATCATTTTAATCACAAGTTACAGACTGTTAAACAGTGGTTACAAATACCCAGCAATTTACATTTAGAACCCCCTTAAGGGATTGTATAAATTATTTAAGGGGGTACTCAACGGTTTTTAATTTCAGGTCAGGGACATGATCAATTTCCATGATGGCCTCGGGAAGGCCAAAAAATGTAATTCCTGTCATATCATAAAAAAAATTAGAAAATTTTCGATTTTTTCAAGTATTTTTTTGGGAAAAATACATAAACCTCAATTTTAAACAAAAATGCTTGAAATAAGTAAAAATGATTAGCAGCTTTTATTTCAGTTTTGCAGTAGCTTCAATATGTGTGTATTTTCGGTAAAATCGGATGAAAATTATTTTCTAGAACCTCCGACAATTGACTTCCGATTGAATTAAAAGGCAATTTCCAATTAGTCTGTGCGTAAATCAAAAATAATTTTTCATGGTAAAGTAAGAAGACGTATTTCTCCAACTCATACTTAATTTTTCCAAAAATTTTGAGTTGAATTTAAAATTTTGGCGTTTTTATGATTCTAGAATACACCACATACTCGAACGTCCTGACACCTATGATTTGACATTTTTTGTCAGGACGTTTGAGAGAGTGTCAGGATTTGAATCTAGAACTTCCGTTCCTTCAATCAATATATACCCCTTTCTAAACCAAAGCAAATGTGCATTCGCGATTTTTTCAAATAACTTCATATTTTGAACAATGAAAAATATATAAAATTGTTTTTATATTGTATTATATAACGTTTCGTATACATATGTACCTGATTTCAATAATAAAACCACTTCAATTAAAAAAAATTCCAGAAATATTTTTTATCAAAATCGAAAAGTGTCAGGACGTTTGGTAAAATTGTATCAAATTGAAATTTTTGTCAGGACGTTTGTTGTCAGGAGTCCTGACTCAGGACGTTTGAGTATGTGGTGTATATCGGATAAGAATTTCGATATCATGTAACTTACAGAAAAAAAACTGCTTACATGATGTAAGCAGTTTTTTTTTCTGTGAATCTTCAGCTTTCATTTGGCGTGTTTATAACTTAA